>VXAC01001410.1:21367-154257 GCA_013399225.1 Rhipidura dahli
TGAGTTACACCTCACTACCTCACTGCAGTCTGGGTCTGCATGTGTGTTGCTTTTTAGTTTTAATTTCCCCTTGGTCTTTCTATGTTTATTTTTCTTGGAGGAAGGGTTCAAGCAGAGTTCAGCAATGCACATAGGTACGGTAAAGACGTTTTACCTGTGGTGGTGAAACAACAGTGGTTTTGTCCTTCTAAAGCAGAGAAAAGAAAAGAGCAGCGGGATTTGCTTGGATGTTTCATAGCAGAAACCTCAACAACCTCTTGGAGAGTAAGGTTGGTCTTTTCTTGGTATGGTATTTGATTAAAGTGGTGGAAAAAAAGAAAATATATTCAGTGGGCAACAGAGGAGCATCATATTATGGGAACCTCTATACTTAAGCTTCTGGTCTCATGTGGCAGTTTTTCAAATTTTTTCCCTTGGTCAAAAAAAAAAAAAAAAAGGTAGTGTCTTCAGCAGGCAAAATGTTAACATGTTCCACTTGCAAGTGGTGAGCAAGGGGCCAGGACTTTACAGCAGGTTATAGAGCATCTAATAAATAATTTATGGAACAAGGTTTAGAGCAATCAAACCTAAAGGAGAGCTTTTTGCCTGGACTCACCTCCCGTACGAACTTTTCAGATGCTTGTGCACATGTGTAGTAGTAAATTAAACAGATACAAGGCTCCTATCTTACAGAAACAAGCAAGAGATATACACAAACAAACAAAAGATATATTTGGGGTAACCTGTTCCAAGCTCTTTGGCTAAGTGTGTTTTTATAGTTGTTGGACGCAGGGGCGCCTTGAAGGCAGGCACAGAGAGGTTCCTGTGGTGGTTTCCTTCCCCAGGTGCTCTGGCTGGAGGTTCTGGGACACTCAGTTTGTCTGAGGTGGCAGACCAAGACCGCCAAGGGTGTGTAAATCCACCTTTGATGCAGGAGGGGACAAAGCAAGGGGGGCACTATGGAAGTGCCTCCAGTGCATGCAAGGTGTTGCTGCTCTCAGTGTGGATAGGAAGAAGAAGGTCAGTAACTGAGTCTTGTTCCTCCTGCTCCCTGGGGCTGGGCAGTAGGTGTGTTTCTGTGTGACATTCTCATGTTGAGAAATGACATTTCTGCAAGAGGCACTGTGCTGAGGAACCCATTCCAAAGCCAAGCTGAAGGCTGTACCAGCCTTTGGGCATCTTCTGCTACCTGCAGAGTAACTCAGGCATTTTCCTGTGCTGCACTCCCTCTCTTCCCACCTTTCCCAGCACGCAGATGAGTTGCTGACTGACCTGTCAAATGGGAGTGGTGATGAGGAGTCGCAGTGATGCACAGCGGGGACACGCGGTGCTCTCCATTCCCAGCTCGTACTGTGAGGCAATTAATGCAATTTGTGCTGTTTGGCTGAATGAACAGTTTGAAATGAACCATTGAGCCATCTGTTCCTCCAGCTGACATCAGGCGTGGCAGGAGTAGCAGTCAGCTTTTGCAGGGAAAGAAACATCTCGCTGTCATTAAGGAAAGTTCAAGAAAGGGGGGCGTTTGGGGTTTTTTTCTTCCCCTTCTACTATCTTTAAAAAAACCTCTTTCTTTCATATTTTCTTATGGCTCAGACTGTGTACCCCAGGGACTTCTCTGGCCTCAGGTCAGTCTCTTGGCAGCAGGGGAGAGGATACACGGAGAACCTTCTTCTCTGACTTGTGGCATGCATTTGATGAGAGGGAGGTGCTCAGCAGCATCTGAGTTTTACAGGATTGTTTTGCTCTTCTTTGTTCTGCCCATCTCCATATGGTGCTTTCTTGAGCTGAGGTGTTCTAGAAACAGCATCCCTTGAAACCAGCTCTCATGAAGGCTTTCAGAAGGTCTTCTGGAGGTCATATTTCATCCCCTGCAATTTTTAAAGGCTACCTGATACAAGAAAAAAAATATCCTTATCTCACGAGGTATAGGAAGACCAGGAAAAATTCATGGAAAAGTAGTGTTGTGTACAGATGACCCTCAGGAACTGGGTGTTTGATGTTTACTCTGTTTGTGCTCACTGAAAGAGAGCTGCAGGGAACAGGCAGCTCATGGAGATAATGCTGGTGGCAAAGGGATAAGATGAGCTCAGGGCAGGGAAAGTGTAAGCAGAGACTTAAGCAGAATATTTTAAGATTAAGTAGGCCTGGTGGACTGCATCTCTGAATAATACACAGAAGTGTGATGCAGGATTTCTGGAAACCTGTTTGGACCTCTGCAAGGTGCCAGCAGACTGGGGAAAAGCTAGGACAGTGTCTGCTTTTATGAAGAGCATCTGTGGGGAGTAGAGCAAAGTTAGGGAATTCTAAAGCCTTTGCACCAGCTCAAAACTTTTAGGATGAACTCCCAAAAGAGTCTGAAAGCACTTACCAGAGATCTGACTGATCTAAAATAACAACAACAACAAAAAAGAAACTACATCACACCAAGCTCATTTTGTTCTAGGAAAGAGTGGCCAGAGACGAAGCCACAGATGCTCCTTATCTTGATTTTCCAGGCTCTGGCAGCGTGGCACAACATTCTGGTTAAGAAAGCTAGGAAAACCCTGAGAGGCCTGGGGATGGGCCTGAGCTGATGCCCAGCTGGGTGAGAAGCATCTCTGGAAGGCAGCAGTGGCAGCAGACATTACATCACAAGCTTTCCATCACTGTCTGCTCCGGAGCAGGTCTTTTAATGGCTTTGTTAATAGCCACTGCTGGGCAAAGGCTTGTGCTTATCACGGCTGCAAATGATAAGAAGCTTCAGGATCTCTAAAGGGCAGGGTTTGAATGCAAGATGTTATCAGCAAATAGGAAAAACGGCCTGGGGAAGAAAAACAAAGCCAAAGAAATTCAACTAGGACAAGATCGAGATCGTGGTCTTGGGCTGGAATAAACAAATGCACAGCACAACGTAATAAAGTTTGCTGCTTAACAAAAAGATCTGCAAAAACACAAGGTGGTATTGTCACGTGTTAACCAGGAGCCTGCAGTATAATGATACTGACAAAAATAAATATATTTTAGATTTCTTTACCTCTATAGGAGTATATTCAAAAGCATCTATTCAAAAATATCAGATGCTGGAGTATTCACCTAATCTGGGACACTGCATTCAGAGCAGGAATGGGCCAGTTGGTCCAAGGAAGACTGAAAAACAAGAGACTGAGAGGTGAAATGCTTTGGTCCTTGACTCATGAAATCTTGTCCAGAGAGCAGGAACATCTGCTCTTTATGGTGAATAGGGTAAAAATCAGGGAAAATTAAGGCCCAAAATTAGGAGAAACATTTTAATGGAGATGGTTCGAAGGCACAGGAACTGATTGCTCGAGGAGGTGGTGTTTGTGTGAACTTTGCTGCCTTTTTGGCAAAAATAGAAGCAAAAGTGCTGCTGCCATTGCTGCAGGAAGAAAATCTGCACATCAGTGCCAGGGCTGGGACAAATAGCAAGGGGGGATGTTTGTGCCCTGAAATGGGAGAGTGGCCAGGGCTCTGGGGGCACCAGCAGGCTCTGCCTCCTCTGCCCATCCCAGCCCAGCTCCGCATCCTGCTGCTCTCCCCTGGGGAGGGAGGGACCCTGGGGCAGCACAGCCTGGCAGAGCTGGGTGTGCTCCGTGCAGGGTTGAAGGGCACCTGCAAGGCTTGGGCTCTGGGCTGAGCTGGCTGGGGAAGTGCCAGGGAAGGCCATGCTGGAAGGCAGCACCGACCCAGCGCCCTGCCACAATTCCCTCAGCAGGGCTCCTGGGGGATGCCATCTCATGGTGCTGGGCTTGTCTGTTTCTAGGAAAGGAAAGACATTTTTAGCAGAAGAGTGTTTTCTCAGAAAAATGAACCAGGATTCTTCCTTTACAGCAGAAAGCATTCATGTTAAATGGACAATAATTTAGCCAATTTTATGGTCCTTTATCCCTGCTAGCAGAAGAAAGCGAAGAACTATCTTAAGCAAATAGATAACAAAATAATTTATTTTTTAATGCAGACTGAATGTTCACCAAGCCCTGTGCAGTCTTTTTTTTTTTTCATATAGCAGGAATTGCAGCCAAACTGAGTTATGTGGCTCATTTCTGTTTTGTGATCATTTCATTTGCTGGTAATTAATGTCCTACATCCTGCAAAGCCAAGCAATAGCATCTGAGAGCTTCTTTTCTCTCTCAGTAGTCAGTAAACAGGCATCTGGCTGAGACATGCTTGGCATTGTTTAACCAATAGACAGTTGTGTTTTATGGGAGTGTGGCACACTGGGCCAAATTCCAGTCCCACTGGAAATCCTTGGGCCTGCTCCAAGGAATTCAGGATAAGGACAACAGAGATGTCAGGGCCCATTATTTTTATCCTGGTAGGTGGATCCATCCATGCCTTACCAGGGGCTCCTCCGTGGTACAGGGAACATTGCTCTGAAGCTGTTGGCTTCTCTGGCAGGTGAGGTTTGGACTGAGGTGACCCATGCCAGGCTGTGGGACAGAAGGGCACGAGGGAGTGACTCAACATCAGCTTCCTAATTCATCTATTAGCTAAAGATGGTGGGACAGTGTCCAAAAACTGCATCTAAACAGCACCCAGAGACATTGTGGCTGCCTCTGTGCTTGGTATTTGTCACAGCACATGCAATCCTTTTACCTGTTTATTTGGGATTCCTTAATAGGTAGCGCTTAACTGGAAAAGAATAAAGAGGCCAACTGTGCTGCACTTCCAACTGGAAGAATTTAGGATGAAATGTCATGATTGTGCATCTATTTTAGTAGTTAAAAATGAAAATGTAAGTAATACCATCCTCCTTTGACATAGATTTTGTTATTCAATGCACTTTGCAGTGTTTCATACTTAATTTTATCTGTTCAAGGTAAACATCCTCTTGGAATCCACATTTACTAAACAACCTTTCCAAAATGCTTTCCCTATAGTATTTTACCAAGATCTCATGGACAAAGCCCATTGTTTCCCTTTTTGAGACAGGAACTATCTCTTTACCCTATAAAATGCATACCCTGACAGGATTTGCTGTCCAGGTAAAGGGTGAGAATTAACAAAGTGAGAAGGTCCTTTTCCCAGGCTTAAGAGGCAGGTCCCCAAAGGGCTCCTGACAGGGTCTGAGGAGGAGAGCACTGGGACCAGCCTGAGTCCAGCCTGGCAGGCAGCCAGGAGACCCCTGAGGGAAATGCTGCTGGAGCAGAAAGGATGAGAGGAGCCAGAGCCACCTCCTCTCCTCTTTTCCTCTCCCTCTCCTCGCTGTTACTTCCCACGCTTCTCCAAGTGACAGAAATTTTTCATTAAAAGGAGTACTGGATTCCAACATTTAGCTTCCTATCCATTAATGAAACTATTTTATTATTTGAAATTTAAATGGAAATCATCCATTTCTCCAGAAGAAGGCCAAAAGGGAGCAGGAGATTTTTCGAATACCCAAAGTTCCTCAGGATTTCTCAGGTTCAAGACTTTCTAGTGTGAACATGGTGATAGTATCTTGCCAGCTAAATATTCTTTATGTTGCAGGAACATTTTTCTGTGAGGGCAGATGGTGTTCGATTGGTAGTCAGAATAATACATGAACAGCAGAGAATATGTGGGTTGATTAAATAATTAGCATACTGTGACATTCTATTGCTTCACTGTAACTTAAAGCTAGGTCAAAATGTTGGTCTATATTGCACCTCCCTCCCTCCATCCTTTCTTTCTTCTAGTTGTTTTTATGCTCATTCCAAAGCAAAGATTAACAGAAATCAAATCATTTCCTGGTAGCACAGTGTTCAAATTTGTTCCTCAGCCCTGTATGTTACAGGGTAAAAGTAATAGAAAGGAAATTAAATTTTGCTAAATGAATTTCAGTTGCCCAGCAACATATCCATACCCAGTGTGGGATCCAGTCAAGCATCACTGTGGCTTGATATGTGGCACAGATCAGTGTTCAGGCCAGCACGTATGATCCCAGAAGCCACGACTGGTGGGAGGGCTGAAGCCTGGTTGTCAGTCACCACGTCTGTCTGAACAGCCCTTTGCCTTCAGAGTTTGTTTGTGTGCCCACCAAAAGTCTCAGTAGTTAATCTTATCACCTCTACAGCTTCCTGTGCCCCTGCTCTCCAATGGTACAACAACAATAATTACAGGCAGTTTGCTGTCAGCTGAGGAACAAGCAGAAGGAAACACGCTTCTCCCAGCAAGGATGTCATTTTTCACTTACTAAACACAACCCACTGAATTACTCATCCTCCTCTCTAAGTCCTGCTATCTATTCTGGGATTTTGGAGACTTTCTGTGAATAAAAATGCAAGAAGCTGTCCCGCTAAGAAATCACTGTCCTATAAAATGTTAGTGCTGACTAAAAAAAGAGCAGTGTCTTTGGCTGCCGTGTCACCACCAGCCAGGGTGTAGGGGTGAAGTTGCTGTAGTACCTCACAGACTTGGGGGTCTGAGGCTTTGGAGGGTGGGGCAGCTCCCCTAGGAATAAAACCACAAGAAGTCAAAGAAGTTATCTGCTACTTTCTAGGTGTTACTGCTGTCTCTAGAGCCGTCTTCTGGATGTCCCCAGTGTTCTGGTGTCTTAAAGCATTCAGGAAGAGTCCCACAAAACTGGTAAATCTCCTTTTCTTGTTTTGCCATGAAATCAATGTTAAGATAAGGATTAAAATTTCGTGTCTGAGAACCATCATGGTAAATCTGACCAGTTCACAAGCTCTGTCCAGGTGGTCTGACGCTGTGAAGGAAGAGCAATAGCGCTTCTGGAGCAGCTGGAGAGGATGTACACTCACCTGAAGAAAAATGTTTAATATTTCTGTGTCAAAGTGCTGCAAGCCCAAACTATACAAGAAATGCTAATGTCAGAAGGTCCCCTCAGAGGTTACACTTGGAAATCAAATTTCTTGGTGTTCTTTTATTTCTTTAGAGAACAAATGTTCAAAAGCAATAGTAAAGCAATCCAGAACTCATATTAAGTTCTCTGGAAGACATTTTAATATAAATGCTACAGTTAACTACTGTTACTTCTGTGACCAAACACGAAGTATTTGTATTGTGTGGAAGTAGAATGTCAACCAAAAGTAAAAGAAAAAAATAAAGAAATCATGTGCTTACAAAATATACATTGGGAAGGAGGAAACTTCTGCCCTTAAAGGGATTGATGGCACCTTCTACTCTGCAACTCACAGCTCAGCTCAAGACTCATTTACCTTCTCCTAAAATCTACAGAACCATTTGCTGCTCAGGACTGTGGTGTAAAGACCAGGTGCTACTCCTGAAAACACTTTCTGCCTCCCAGATTTCTGGGTGAATGTTCATTTGGAAATTATGTTCTTTGATTCCTGCCCTAAACTGTTAGTATAATACTTGCCTCCCGTGCTAAGCAGTTGCTTTGCTCTTCTAAATGATTAAATTCCACTGCTGCGAGGAATTATTCCAGTATACTCCTGTTTATCTTACAAAATGCTATGTAGCTTAATAAATGCATAATTTTAGGGTCTTGGAGTAATTACTGCTATTATTATTTTTCAAGTAGCTTTTTAATACAACCAGGCCAGGAGGTTGGAATCATTGCTAATTTATGCCTCCCTTGCACTTGAACTTGAAGGAATGACATGATGAAGACACTGCCTTACTCAAGTACTGAGACCCACAGCTACATTTCAAGATGCAAGATAAATTGACTTAGATCACATAACTCACATTTATTTCCTTTTTTAATTTATAAAATGCACCTTGAAAAAACATATTTGCTTAATGTAGAAGCAAATAAAGTCAAATAGAGAAGACCAGACTGGACAAGATCAAACATTTCAAAGCTGGCATCCTTTTAGCTCAGTCACACGCAGCAAACTCAGAGTGTTCCTGAAGTTCTTATTCACCAGATGAATTATGGGGTTAATTTTCTCCCTAGACTAATGGAAGGAGGAAATCCAATTACATTCAGAATCCTCAACAAAAACAGGTCCAGCTCTTCACCTAGTTATTAATATTTACAACTCTCACTGGAGGGATTGTTTAGAAATACAGCAAATTCTCTTTCCTTCTTGACCTCCAGAAGGTTTGAAAAATTGCAATCCATAAAACATGAACAGAAATAGGTGCTTAGATGCAGGTAGTGGAAAGGACAGGCTGTGAGTACGATGCAGATGATCTTTGAATAAGAGTACTGTTGGAAAAATATCTTTATGGTATTAAAGCTGTGATTCTGAAGGTCTGGAGGGCAGTGGATATGCACATCTAGCTGAAAGTCAGTGGGAGTGGTGGTATGATTAACACACTCAAAGTCAGCTGGTGATGCTCACCTCAATTTTGTAACAAAACCCCAACCAAGCAGACACAATTACCTAGCAAAACATTCTTATCAAGCTCAAGATGTAAAATTCTCTGTGCCCCCTTAATTGTGCTCTATTTATTAACCATGCTCATATAATAAGAGAGAGGGATGTGAGGGTGGTTCAGGACTGAATGTCATCACTTGGTTTGGAGGGTCCCAAGGAGAAGCAATAACACTGTTATTAGCCATTATTTATATGTGTAGATCATAGTCCACACAGGTAAAATGGCAGCAGCAGGCCTAAAAACCATAAAAGTTTGTTATTTGAGTGTACAGAATAAAGAAGCATGATCATGCACCATATGACATTTAGCAAACTGTGGCAGTTATGCTCCTTTAATCTGAAGAATTTATCTAAAAAAAGTTCAAAGGATGTGGTCGATAAAAAAGCTCACAAAGACACCACTTACTGTGTACATTCATAATGATTCCTGGCTGTTTTCCTTTAGCTAAATAAATCAGTTTTATTGGAAGCTTGATTCTGAGATTATTTCTCAGTGGCAAAAATCCCCAAGCAAACAAAAATACCA
This sequence comes from Rhipidura dahli, assembly GCA_013399225.1. NCBI lineage: Eukaryota > Metazoa > Chordata > Aves > Passeriformes > Rhipiduridae > Rhipidura > Rhipidura dahli. The sequence continues at coordinate 30,140 of VXAC01001410.1, forward strand.
ACCCAACCCCACCCTTTTTCCTTAGAACAAAGGCATCTTTTTGAGGTTCCTGTGAGACTGGGACCCATGTGATGCTTTTATACCTCTCCCATACCTCATAGAAATTATAGTTTAAAGGAGTTTTTTCTCCTTTATTGTATCTGCATATATTTTTTCAACATTAGTTTGGAGTGTTGCTGCTAACTGCTGCAAAAGTTCCTTGTATGACAACCTCTTTCTTACTTCCAATTGCTTGTTTGTTTGAATTATAAGGGAAAAGTTTCCATCTCCCATTACAAAATATGCTCAACCATCAGTATCAATAAAACTGCTAAAAAACCAGGCATTTTTAAGGTTGCATTGTGGATTTTAGCATCCATCTTCTGATTTACTGAGAAGGTAAATGATGTGCATGAAGCATATGGATGATGTACTGTTCCGAAGGATGCTGTGACTAGAAGTGCTGAAACACGAGATGCTGACTCAAAGGTGAATTTATATATACCATTATATTTCTTTGGGTTTGTTCCAAATAACATTGGAGTGGATTTTAAAAGCTGTTCTTTCTATCTGGAGGAAAGAACAAAAACATTCAAAACCATCTTCAACTTGTTGCCTTTCTTTGGCATTGGCAAGGACTACTTTTTTTTACAGTGAGAAATAGAAAACTTCATTGTGCTTTGTGCTGTACCAAACCAATTTTGAAACGATTTTCTATTTTACTATTTGCTGTGCAGTAAAGTATCCAGCTTCCTCTCTGAATTGGCCTTTGGGCTGCATGAGAGGAGAAGCAGGTTCTGGTGATCCAGCCCTGCTAGACACCCCACTGGAGAGCTATGGAAAGCCTCCAAAGGTAAACCTAATGCTCCCTGGTTGTTTGTGGGCTGCTTGGAGGCCTAGTCTCTCTGAATAATTTACAGATGTTTTAAGTTACTCTCATTATAAATGGCCTTGAAAAGGAAAACAAGCAGGGATCTGGAGGGGCCCAAAAATATCCTGGCTGTGTCCTGTCCGTGTCTCCACTCACTCCCTCTCAGCTCTCAGGGTAACAGAAGGCTCCCTTTGCATATTCATGCTCCACTTGTGTTCAGTAGCAAGCAGAGGTCTGGTTTAGTACATCAGAGTAGATACACCCATGTCCAGAGAAGGATAGGCTCTTTTGAGGCCACATTCATTGTATTTACCCCGTTTCCTTCTGGAAAATTTGCTTGACAAAGGTGGCTGCTCAGGTCCCACATCACAGTGGTGCTTTGCATTTGTTTTGCCCAGTAGTGCCTTTAGCCTTCCCATTTTCTGTTGTGCTTAAATTATTCCTGTGGTGCTCACCCATTTTTGGACATATGAGTTGAATTAAAATAATTAAAGACTGGATGTTAAGGTTCTTTGTGGCTGTGGAAAATTGAGAAGTATTTCATAATAATAAATAATACCAAACTTGACCTTTTCAAGGTATAATTATGAGTTTTTAGTGACTATCTTCAGTGCAGTCTCAATCAACTGTGTAAGTTGTGCCACAAACATAAAACCATTTTCTTATATGAGTTTAGAGGATTTTCTTTTAGACCTGTGCATGAGACTTGATACAAATGCTGTGCTGGTGCCAAATGGATGGCTGAACGTGTAGAGTGTGATTGAAGGAGACAGGCTGAGGTTTTGAGGATTGGCACTATCTAAAATGAAATTTTAATTCAGTCATACATCGTACTTATAACATTTCATGTCAGTAGCTTCAAAATTAAACATATAACAATAAAAGCACTCCATTAATAAAACTCTGTCAATCAAAAAGGTTGGTTTTGCTGCATTTCTCATCATCATAATCAGATTTAAAAATGATTAAGGACCTAACCTGCTGATTTTTAAAAAACCACCAGGATAGCAAACATATTTATTGCGTGAAAGAGTTGCCTGCAGCTTTTTGTGTTCTGCGTGTTTGAAACAAACCAACACAGATTTTCTGTGTCAGAGTAAATTGATTTCCAGAGCATGCATTTCAACCATTAGTACCTAAAGATGACCAAAACAAACTCCACGTACAGAGAGATTAGTGCAATACAAGTCCCCAGAAAAAGGCATCTTTTGTGGGGTAAATTGGGATATTGAAAACTAATACAGATTTTTAAGACTGGAATATTATTTTAAGACCTGTTTATTTCTTTCTCTCTGTAGAGCATTTACTAGAGATCTGGTAAGCCTGGGACAGCGCTATCATTGATGATATGCTGTCACAAAGTACTCGTGGCAGCAGAGCAAAAGACAGAACAGCAAACAGCCTGTGGCCTGTGCTGGAAAGGAGCCACCTGGTAAGGAATACACACACACATGTATGTGTATATATATACACACAGGCACAAATGCATATGTAGATGTAAAGAAATAGGAAACTAAAAATCTCTCTCAGAAATTCTTCTAATAGGGTTTACTGGAGCCAGCATCTCCTCAGGATCTTGCCTCTACTGATTCATTAGGGGATGAATTGTTCCCGTGTTTTTCAACATAATTCTGTTGAAAATACAGGATAAGATCAAAAGAGCAAAAATTACAAGGAAAGAGAGGAATTCACTTGAAAATCTTTTATCTTGTGCATAAATGGTATGATGCAGCTCTGGAGGAACACGTTCTCTATTTTTCTGGTTTGTGTTTCAGACTTCATGAACTGTATTGTGCTTGTAAGCAATGCATAATTGATAGGATATAATACTGACCTGATAAATTCCTGGCACTGTTTGTATACAGCTGGTAACTGAGATAAATTGTTTAACCAAGAGCTGGGAGGTGACAAGAGAATTGGTGCCTGCCCCAGTCACCCTGAGTCCCACAAAAGCTGGGAATTATATTTCCAAGTATTATTCCTGCATGCATGGGAATGATTCAGTCACTCTGGCCAGCACACTAATGGAAGAGGTTTCTAAAGAGACCTGTACATGAATACATAAAACAACACTATCAGATCAAGTGGAAGATCGATTTCTAATTCGATACAAAGCTTTTATCTTAAATAACTACTTTAATCACAACATTAGGTGGCCTGTGGGGATCACATTGACAAATATGTTCCCTGTGTTACAAAGTGGCTTAAATCTGGGACAGTGCTTGCAACAAGTTAGGTATGTAAAGCTTTTTGTAAAAAACTAAATGAAAGGAGGGTCAGATTGAGTTATGAATAACTATATATGATACCAGGGGAACTAAAATGATTCTTTTGGTTACTTGGTCCCTTAATTACAAGGAGGACTGTGTGGGGTAACATAGCAGAGCCCAACTTCTGTTTTAATAAAAAAAGATGGACTTCAGAAGTTTTCTGTGGGCACTGTAATGCAAGTCCTTTACAACAGACTTCAGCTTAGGTTAGGAGGGCCATATGTCTCCTGGAAGACAGGAGATAATGCTGTTTCTTCAGAGGTTGTCCTTTTGTTTGCAAGATGAGTTGCCTCGTGTTTTGGCTGTGGCATTCTTTCCCACCTAAGCTGCGTCTCTCGCCGGTGCTTTCCAGGGGGCAGGAGCTCCTTTCTGAGTTATGAAAATGCTGTGCATAAAATGCTACAGAAAATGTGAAGAGTGGAAAACAGAGAAATGAGCAGGAGCAGGGCTGGAAGTGGATACCCAGGGGTCATAAGCAGAAACAAGACTGCACGTGAAGGACAAGAAGTTGAGGGAAGGATTTTTTTCCTGTCCCTGAAACAGTTTTCAGCAGCCATGGGGATAGGGACAGGGCATCACCTCTGTCTGGGAGCTAGAGAAAGAGATTACTGAAAATTATTTCTGCTATATCTGGTGAACTGAATCTTAAAAGCATCAATTGAAGTGTTGCATATCTTACTTGTGATCTATGGGTATGTTCCTAACATAATATTACAAATACTATTGCCTTCTGTAGCAGAGTTATCAATCAGAAAGAATCTCATTATGGATGGCATTTTACAAATGCTTCATGTTTCTTGGGCTTGTAGCCTTTGAGCACATCAGTGTTTTACTGGAAGTTTTCCATTAGGAAAATATTTACCATCCTAATTCTAATATAATTAAATGCTTTGGTGGGAGTTTTCATGGTCACTAATTAGGTTAATACTGATCATTATAACAAAAACATAATTAATTTCCCATAGTAGTAAAGGTAATTACATATTTAAAGCTAAATTGAATCAGTCAACAGTGAGAATGAACAATGGCTGTGCTTCTGATTTCACCGTCTCAAGGTTTCTGAAATAAAACCTTCACTTATATAATACAGGTAGACTATGTGTGTGTTTCCATAGCCATCCATAGCAATAAAGTAATTAGAGGGTAAAGAAGAACAAGGGCTGACGTTCCAGAAAATGTGAGGGAATCACTTAACCTTTTGGGGGGGGTGAAGGGAGAATTTAGCGTTACTTATATGCTTTTGTTTCTTCTTTGCGGAACAAAAATAAGCAAGGGAGTCCAAAGAGCAAATCCCCCAGATCTGCAAGAGAGATTCTCTGGATTTCCTGGTTTCCTGATACCAGTTAGGAGATAATGTTCCTTGAGGTGTCTTCTGCACATGTGGATGTGGTGTTGTCCTCTGCATTTTTCCAGAGAAAAGAGACAGTGGTGTGCCCCCTCCTTGCAGCCTTGCTAATTGCCTGGCATTCTTTTTCTATGGCAGAGTTTGGGCCCTGGGTTGTTTTTATCAGATGTGTCAGGTGAATCTATCCAATGGGTTCTCAGGCCAAAGAGGGTCAGCAAAGCTAAATACCATTGCTTCAGGACAGTTCCTATCTTGATGCCTTCTGATTCTTCATCTTCCTTTCTTTCAAGGGAAAGAGGCAAGAATTCAAGAGCCAGAGCTTCCTTCCCCACCAGGAACTGGCATGAGAAAGCTTGAGAGACCTTCTTTGCATGGAAGCCTCACCATGTAGTTCTTTCCACTGGAGGTGGGGAAATCACTGCCTGGATTTAATAGAAAGTGTAATTAGGGTTAACCTTAATTTAAATAATTGTTAAGCTATTAAAATAGCTATTAGCATGCCCTATCATTTGCTATCAGAGAAATGCAAATATGTGTCACCACATCAATTCACGAGAACACAGACTGGAAGCCGATAATTGTTACTGTAGTTCCCACCCCAGAGATCCAGGAGGTTTTTGTTCTTATATGACAAATCCCAACGTTTGAAATAGCCTCTCTATAAGCAGCAGTAAGCTAAGGTGGATGTGGGCAGAAATATAAAGGCATTTTCATCCTCCTGCATTTGCAAAACAGATTTACCTTCAGTGATACAAAATGGAATATGTCCAGAATCAAACCTCTATATGTTTTTACACAGTTTTATAGCAAAGATCCTATCCTGTTTCTATTAAAGATTCAACATTTTAATGAGCAATGGATGAACAACATCTTTTGGCCTGGGCCCTAGAAGTGCACTACTGTCTATAAAATACATTTTGTTAAGAGTCACTGCAGTCAAACGGAGAATTATGTAATTCTTTGGCAAATGGGCTCCCTGTGTAAGTACTTGGAAGTTACAAATTTTTTAACTTTGTCTTCCCAAGCTGCAAAAGGGTCCCATAACAACAATTTCTCTCAGCTTGCCAGGCACAAAAATTAACTCTAGAAAACTATGTAACAGGAGATTAAAAAGAAAGCAGTATCTAAAGATGCATTATCCTGTTATGTGCATTAATTACCTCCAAAATAACTGAGTATCAGGTAAATAAAAACCAGAATATTTCTTTTCCTTTTTAGATGAAAATAATGTAAGTTGTGGTAGCTCTAAAGAATACTGATCTTAAGATAAAATTCAGGAGGAAGGTGGGTCTAATCCATGACTATTTTTACATGAAGCAGTCCTTGTTTTTGAGAACACTGTCACCATTTATTGAGAGTATGGTTTGATCTGTCTTTTTAAAAATAATTTCTTTGAATGTAGATTAAATTTCTTTTCTTGGCATTTATTCTTGTGCCACCAGTGTCAAAACAGAAATGGGAAGCATTGCGATAAAAGTAAAACCATTTAATTTCCCTGCAGCTTCTGTAATTGCCTTTGTGTCCTTTTTTGAACCGCTGTTCTGTAACTCCTCAGTCCCTTCCTTGAACAGCAGCTCATTGTTCAGAACTCCTATGGCAACAGGACCTTAGAACACAGTGGAAAAACTCAGCTATCTTCAAATAGTGTTGTAGAAAAGAAACTGATTATTTCTCCACTCATATTAATAGATTCAGTTCTCAGAGCTTAATTCTGATCACTGCCCCGAGCACAAATGAGAGCGCTCAGCAGCGTTATGCCATGTCAGAGATGAAGCCACCCCCGATTTTTTCCCAGGTTGGGCAAAATTAGCATAAGTACTCCATGCACACAGCTGCAGCCTTCAGCATGCAGGAGCTTCTGCAACAGCTTCCCTTCCCCAGGAGGGTATTTTGCCAGTGGAATGGCACTGGCATGGATTCATAAAGCATACGCCTCCTCTTGCTTCCCACGCACTCTTTTGTACTGTCACCATGGATCAGTGTAGAAGCACAGCTTCACAGGTCAAAGCCTGGTTAGACTCTGCTGAACATGCTTCCTAAGTGTTGTTCTCTCCCCTTCCCCAGAGAGCAGAATCTCTTTCTCTGGGCAAAATGTAAGCCAGTTGGGATAATGTGTCAGAAAACTTGAAAGTCAGATCCTTTGAATTTTTTTGCTTTATGATCTTAATTTATGCACATATGAAAGTGAAGTGTCTTCTTTTTTTCTCTCTCTTCTTGTCTCTTTAGTACCCAAAACATTAAAAAAAATCTTTTCCAGTAACATTTAAAAATTCATTTTAGAATCGAGAAAATTTGGAAAGATAACTCATGAAAAACTGTTCCATCAAACAATTGTAAAACAAACCATGAGCTTTGTTTTTAGTTTTCCTTTATCAGCTATATAAGGAAACACCTAAAAAAAGTTTTGCTGTGACTTCCCGGGGACCAGAAAAGTGAGCTGGATTTAGACTTTGACATGTTACAAATCCCAATATTGAACCAAGAAAGTAATACAGCCAATAGATATCAGAAAGATAAGCATTAATAAGTTAACTTAATTGAAGCGGTCTTTTACCCTAAGAATGCTCTCACAAACAGCAGAAGTTTTGTCCAAACTTTTATGATTTAAATGTTACTTTTAAGGCTGAGGCTAAAGATGGAAAATGGTGGGCAAATGTTTTAAATTTGACTACCGTATAGTCAACTGAAAACTAGATGATATAATTAGAGTTGGGCAACCAAAATAATTCATGCTGAAAGGCTCACCCCATTAGAGTTATTGGTAAAAAGGCTGTATGGTCACTCCCAGGCAGCAATGGCAAATGTTTATTTCCTTTCCTGAAGCAGAGAGTTTTAGAGGGTTAGCAGTTAACTTTGATCTTACAGCTCAGTGTAGTTTTTAATACAATAAGACATTTATCACTGGAGTCACTCAGGACTATTCTCTGCCTCCTGAACATCAGCATGTAATTGCATACTCTCTGTTCTATACATACTGCTGCTCATTTGGGACACAGAGCAGTATATTATCTTTAAATATAAATGTCTAATCATTAACTTGGAAGATAAATGATATCCATTTTTCTGATCTGGCTCATCAGACACATCAGTAATATGTTGGCTTGGAACAAATGCAGACTTTGGGAAGACTGGTACACTTTGTGGCAAAGCCTGTGAGTGAGACATGTACAGCATGGATCTTATTCTGCATAAAGCTGGTTTATCTCTACTGGCCTTAATCATATCATGTGGGCATATAATTCTGCTAAAATTCCCCAGTATAAATACCTGCAGACAATGTAAAATGCAGTTAAGGACTTTCAGCTGTTGAAAGTACAAACCTATCCTTAAAAATCTGGAACCTTTTTCTCTGTAATCAGGATGTTTTATCCATAGATCATAGAAGAAGCCTTGATTTCTAAGGCATGCCCACAGATAGCTAATTACTAGCTCGAAGAAACTGAGATAGAGACATCCAATATCTTGCTCATGGTCAGACAGCAGATTAGTGGCAGCAGTGGGAACACCAAGTCTTATGACTCCAACCTTGTGCTCAGTGCACTAGATCACACTTGTCTTGTTTATATCACTATATTTTCTGAAAGGTTGTTTTTTGGTTCTTTGGTTGTTTTTTTTTTTTTTCCTTCTAATCAGATGCTTGTAAATTAAGTTGCTGACTATAATCAGAAATGTATTTATCACTGACTCTGGCTCACAACCAAGCACACTGTTATTTTTGAAGCAGGACAGCATGTTCCTCTCATTCCAAGGAAAAGTTAATTGAGTCGCAGGACGCTATGTCGTGATTTTGTTGCGGCCATTTGTCCTCTATTGTGTCACTATTGCAAAAAACAATTAATTTCCTAATTCTCATTTGGTGCAACAGCATTGCCTCCAGTGAGCTGAAGTTTTAGTATGCTGACAAAACAAAGCAGGGTAATTTTATAAAGCTGGTGACAATGGGAAGAAATAATCCTAATGGGGAGGGAGGATGAGAAGAGAAAAATCCCTCACTGCTTTTATAGTTTAACAGTCATCAGGTACCCTAGCTACATACTATTTTTTATACTATCTATACCCTGAAATACTATTCTTTTTATCAACCAAGAATATTTTGTGGTTTGTGACTCATCATGTGGTCAGAATATAAGCTCTAAGCTCTGTTGGCTGTGCATCATGGCAGCAAAAATCTTCCATGTGAATGCTGGCTGTCCAGCCTTGAGCAGGTTTGCCTCACCTAAGAGAACTGTGCTCTGTGCCAAGGCATTTGGATGGATTAAATGATGGCACTGTTCTGCTAGACTGAATGTGCTGGATTTCTGTTTGTCAGTGTCTGATGGCAATGTTAAGTTAGAGTTTAGTGGCAGTGTTTCCATGCAACGTCAGGCCCCATATGCCATCGCCACTTACAGCCTGCACAGTAGTTCATTTAATGAAAGCCTATGTATTTGTGTAAGTTCATTAATTTGGTTTGTTTATTAATTCACAGTTCATTAATTGTGAATCTTATCGACTTTAACAGCTAAATGAGTAAGTACTTGCTTCAAACCACACTTTAGGCTAGAGACATGTAACAGAAATACCAGCACACTTTTCATTAAAAAAATACTAACCCGAAGGAACTCAGCCACCAGAAAAACATTGCTGACATTTGTTTGAAAATAAGTTCCCTAATGGTTTATGGAAGCAACTTTTCCAAAGAGAGAATGAACACAGCCAAAATGTTTTACAGTGGTGTCATCTTCCAGGTTCTGAATTGCCTGGTATCAGTATCATTGTGTTACCTATACCCTGAAATACAACTTGTAATGTGTAACTTTACATCATTTAATTAGTGTAAGAAAAATCTACTCCATTGGATATTCATGGCTGGGCAAAGTGAACATAGTACACCTAGCCCACCCAAGAAACACAGGGCCCTGCTTCAGGGAATACTGATCCTTAGCCTCATAAAATCCTTGTAAGACATTTGTCACACCAAAATTGCCACTGGGTGGCACAGGAAAACCCGCACTGTGTCCCTGTAACCTGTATAGTTCTCCAACACATTCCCAGCAGACTTATTACCCTTAACTACCTCTTGTACCTTCATAACCTGCCCAGTGGTATGCAGCACCTACCCATAGATCAATAAATGCCATGAATGCACACTCTGATGGACTGTATGTAGCTCTTATATTATTTGAGACAGTCCAAGTAGGGAAAAAAGAATCATGGATACAGTAATGATGTTACAGGACCACAGAAGCAGTTCATGAGACAAAAAAAGAACTCAGGACCATGCACAGTGTGGAGACTGTGCCAACTGACTCCCACCACGGGATGTTCCCTGGTCCTGTTTTTATTGAGCAATGTGGTTACAGCTTCTGTATCACTGTTATTTGCCTTTAAAATAAAGGAAACTTCATTTCCTTACCTTGCAGTAGTATTGTGTGGATTGATGCAATGAAGATGTAACCAAAGAAACTTGATTTCTCTTTGACTAAAATGTTCTGTTATGCAATGAGTGATTAATCTCATTAAGTAGCTTAAAGGAGGGCCAGACCCTGTCCTAAACTATGATGACATAATTCCAGTAGAGTACTCTTCTCTTTTGGAGATTTACGTAGGCTGCAGTTGGAAGAATATTGGGAGCAGGTTCAACTGGAACACAGAGCCAAAGAATGACCTACCAAGGGCAAAAGTGCGTGTAGAGGAGAGGGAAAGGAGCACAGAGATGATGACCAGCAACAAGGACCAATGACTTTGGGAGAATTGGCAAAGAAAATGGTGGTGGAGCATACAGCTTTCACTTGGACTGAAAACACTTCTGGGAGCCGACAAGAACTGCCAAGGCAAAGTAATTGTGTAGATTGGGATCAGCAGTGGAGGGGTTCCAGACGCGGGTAACATGTAGCTGGAAAGAATGAAAAGTAAGTTTAATACTGGAAAGGGACAAAGAAGGCGGAAAGTTAGAAATCACCATTCCAGATAGCTGTTGCCTCACAGTTTTATCAATATTATAATGATAAATCCAGCTCAGTAACCTGGGATTTAGGATAAATATTTTTGGAGTTTCGTGGTGGGTTTGTGAATATATTTCACATACTTTTTGAATTTTCCATTACATCTTTTTCCCAAAGCTACCTGTGTATCTACCTCTTAGAGAAAAGATGTGAATACTAAATGGGCATTTAATACATCTGAAATAAAATGTTTTTATTTTAATATGTCTGCTTTTAGAAGAGCAGAGAAGTTAAGACACATCTTGTTGGGAAAAACATTCAGATAGCTGAAGCAAATTTATGGCCAAGTCAAGCTCACATCAAACAGAAATAGAGGTTTTAAAGCCATATGACAAATACCTTACTGCCCCTTCATATGATTCTCTGCGCTGCAAACACAATTCATCCTTCCCCTACCAAACCAATCCTGCTCTTGGTAGGATGCAGAAGGAATCATGTTAACTTATCTGCTCTTCTAGGACAGAAGATATTTCTCCATGGACAACCTCCTCATTTAAAGGTAAGTTTGCAGTATTCAAATCCTTTATTACCATGGGGTATCAGTAAGATCAGTAGGATAATTAAGGGAATTAAGGTGGTCAGACTGTAGTATACATCACTTTATTTCTTCTGATGGAAGAAGCTGGGTCTTAAAGAAGGAGAAAGCAGGTTGATTTGCTTTAACACTGTTTGTTTTATATACTTGGGTGGCAAACTAACCTCAGTTTAATTTGTTACCAAGTTGGTTTTTTTTTCTAAAATAATTTCTGCCTCTCTGAAGTTCCCCATTTATATTTGTATTTCAGAAATCTTTGTGAAAGTTTCTGCTAAATAACAGCTAAATTCCAGACTGGACGTTGGACAATTTTCAAAATCATGTGCTTAAGCTAGCAAATATAAAACATTTTTAATTAACTAATTCAGTATCTTTTTATTAATTACTTTAAAAATGTAGATTAAGACTGAGTACTTCATACAAATAATACTTTAACTTTGTGATTCTACAGTTCTTCTGCAGTATTCTTAATCTTGATGTAGTTGCATAAAAGAGCAACCTTTAAAAGAATCAGCACTATACTTCCAGTTTACATATAATTTGAATTTTTTTTTTAATGGAAGGAAGCCTTTTATTAAGGCAATAGAAATGTAAATCAAAAAAAGTATTTAAATAGGTTCCTACATTTAACAGTGATTTTAACAATTCTGCAGGTCTCATATATTCTTGGTAAAAATATTTCTTTAGATTCAGAAATGTCATTAATGCATCAATAGAATATTTGTGGTGCCATAAGAATGAATGACACATTCTGGTAGTTATTTTAAAAGTAAGAACAGAACGTATGTTCAGAAACAGCACTAAGAACAGCTCTGCTAAGTCCAAAAATCAGAGTAGATCATATGTTGTTGTATGACTGAAATATTTGAAATAATTAAAAGGCAGGCTAAAGCTTTTATTGGTAAAAAGAAACACGTAATTAGATGGATGCAACCTTTTCAACCCTTCTTACTTTTTAAAGTACTTTTACAATACTGCTCCTGGGGACTAAGTTCAGTGGGAAAGGAAGTAATGACTACTCCACAGGCTTGAGCTCTCAGCTGTGCAGGAACATATACAAAATAAGTCGCTGCAATTAGAGAGAAATGTAATGCAGATTATATACTTAGCACACGCATCCCAGCAGGAATGGTTAAGGATACCATTTCGTTCCAGAGAGACCCTAAGAGGTCTGGCTGCAGGTACAGCCTTATCCCGTTGCTAAGGGGACAGTGTTTGTCAAGCACTTTCTTTTGTTGCTAGACACTGTTGCCCTCCTCCACAGAGATCGCTTGCGCCTCCTTTGCATGCAGAGCAGCTACACAGAAGTACTCAGTGCAATCCAGGAGGGGCGGATTGAGCGAACCGGGTTACAGGTGGGAGGGCAGAGAAGCAAAGCACAGAATTAGAGAGTCCACTAAAGGCAATTAGAGGGAGATGAAGAGTGAGAGCGAAGGAAGCTGTTTCATGGCAACAGGAGTGACTTTGTCAAGGTTAGCCAAGAACAGCAACTGTGGGTAGGTCTGGCCAGAGCTAGTCAATAAACCAGGACTGGCATACATGCAGTGGGTAACTAACGCTGTAAACCACCTTGTGAATCTCTTATCACTTCCCTTTCCTTGGCAGCATGATTAACTGCCTATGCTGACACCACCACCTATGCAGGCACCACTTTTCTGAGCTGTCTGGGCCACAGGGAAGAGAATCTCTCCCACTCTCGGATTCTCACTGCCAGTTGGTGAGCAACCAGCTTTAAGAACACCCTGACAGAAAAACTTCTGTACTGTTCAAGCAATCTGAGATTTAAATGTTTTAATAACCAACACCGTGACAGCTTTAACTCTGCCTCTACATGTGCTGTTGTTTTACAGCTTGTTGCAGCTCAGTCTCTGTTCACACCATTTGAAGCCTCTCCCCTCTATCAGATGAGGTTGTGACAGCAAGGTCATTCATTTTATGCTGGCATGAATCAGGCCAATAGGCTCTGTTAGCATCCAGGACCTTGTTCTTTCTAAAAATAGCCCTTCAGGAGAACTGGATCATATCTTTCAATCCCCTTTTAATATTTTAAGTATGAATAATGGAGATTGAATTTGATTTTGTTCCATGGTATTAACTTTGATGGCTTTTTGATGAAGATTTTTTCTGTTGAAAAAATAGGGGTGGCTTTCTGAATGGCTGGTTGTTCATACTATGTATGTGCCTGTTTTCATATCACTATTTTATACTATGGTTTCTCTAACTCACATAGCTCTTTAGTAAGAAAGCACAATAATCCCCTTCCATTTGTGTGTTGGGATATTTGTATGCGATACCTGTCTTTGAAAGAGCACAGGGTTTTTTGTTGTTAATTTGCATTAAAATGTATGCTTTGTTTTTTAAGTGTAGCTGAATGGTTCATTTTTCATGTTTTTCTGGAATTGTGAAAATTTTGCTGGGCTTTGAGATTTCTAATGTGATATCCCAAGCAAACTAGGCTTATGTGAACATGTTCTCTTTGTCAAATGGTTCCACCTGGAAAAGTTGAGAGAAGCCTCAGCTTAGGAACAGCTGGTCAAATTCATCAAGATCCCAGAAATTATTAGGTTCCTTCCAGTTTCATGGAGACTAACTTCTGTGTAGAGGAAAGAGAATGAAACTAGTGCCCTCAATGAAGAAAAGGGCAGGAGAATGAAGCAATTATGACAATTCATTGTTTGTACCTTTCATTTGGCAGCTTCTCAACTGTTCAAACAGGCTGTGCAAAGCTCTGGAAAAATTGCAACATGTCCTGTTAGCACTGGGAATGTAGCAGAGGATATCAAGGGGATAAGCTAGAGAAGTCCTGGAGAAGGGATGGAGATAAGTGGTACAGAACTACATCTGCAGGACACCCACTCCATTAATTCAGCTTCTCATGGAAAGGCTGGCATGTCTGAATGAATCGATTGTGCATGAACTTGGCATATGACACTTCGCCCAGTTTTGGTTTACCATTTCTGCAGTTTGTGTGAGCACATGTGCTCATGGATTGGCACATTTCTTTGGAACTGCATTTAATAGTCCTTGCTGTATCTTCACGAGGTTTTTGTTTTGGAACAGTGCAAGGCTAAAGAGTGGAATAATGATAACTTTGGTTGCTTGAGCCAGTTAAGATTTTTACGAGTGCACCAGTAAAAGTTATTACGTTATTCATGCAGCTCTGAAGTTTGCATGAGTTAACTAATGGCTAACTGAACATCCACTGGAATGATTAGGCATCAAAAAATCTCATTTTTGTTTATGTTTCAATTTTTATTTCTGTAGCAGATGCATTACCCATGGATTAACAATGTGAATCTTAACAAAGATCTTCCCATTTTGATTTAGCTCATAGGACCTTTTCCAACTGTATCTCAGTTGGAAATCTGACCTTGTGGAGTCCCAAATTTGGCAGAAGGAAGGTGCTGCTGGAAACACTATTTTCCAGTTTCTCAATCATTTATTCATGAATATGAAGTTACACACTGAGTATTATTTGGCCAAATAATTTTCTTCAAGAGTTGAGTTTATGATTTTTTTCCAAAAAGTGGAGACTTGAGTGTATCTGGTGTATCACTCTTACCACATGTAGCTCTGCAATTCCAGAGGGCTCAGGCTGTCTTCTCTAGCTTTCAAAAACTATGAGAAGCTAAGTAAGAGTCACAGGTTATTTACTTAGTGCCAAAAAACTTGATAATGCAAACCTTAATATTGAAAGGTCAGGTATTTAATGTCCTAATAAAGAACACTGTGCATGCGAAACTAATCTGATTGCAAATCTGATTGGCAGTGTTCACGAAATTGCTGCCAAAAATCCTTACGGGAAGTTGTAAACTGATATCCCAAATCAATTAGCACACAGCACGGTATTATAATTCCTAGCCATCTTTTCATCTGCTGGAGTAATAATATCTTTGGAGATCTTTGTTGAAAATGTTTCAGAGGTCATGTTTTAACTTCAACATTATGGGTTAGAGATTTTGAGTTTGTCTATTTGTCTCTTACTGGCAGCATTGCTGCACCAGGTTTTTTTTGCATTCCTATAAATAATCTGCAAGGAGAGAACACCCTGGAGTTGCACATCATTGTGCTTCTTGCTGGGACATTTTTAAGGCTCCTGGTCAAAACCCCAGAATTTCAGTTTTGTGGGAGTTTTGATCCCTTCTTTAAAAATCTCTTTTCCTTCCAGATTGAAATACAATCAGGGAGAAATACACAGGGTGGTGTAGCTGCACACACAGAGTTTTGGAATGCCCTGTTAAGTGAAATTTCAACAAAAGACTGAGTTTTCTAACTGAGAGATTTTATATTGATAAAATCAAGATGCTTCATTTTAATGACATTATTATGTTAAAATAAAATATGAAGGAAAAGTCCTGAGATTGAAAGGTTTTTTTTCTGAAAAGCAAGATCTTGGATACTTGGCCCCCTTCCGCAATAGCATTTCAGTGAAATCACTGTGTTTCTGCAGAGTACCTACAGCTGAATTAAATGGCAACATTCCACTGAAAAATTTACATACAGCTGTAGGAAATTTTCTTCCACTGTATGTTCAATCGTGAACTCACTTTGTCCACATCACGACAATTATAGATAGCTTATCTGTCTGGCATCTTAATTAGCAGATTACTAATCTAGGGCTTCAACCTTTCTGGTTGCTGATAGTCTGTGTTTTTTAACCCTTCAGTTAGTCTTTTCATTCACACATGGTAAGGTTTTAATGTAATCTAAGTTTACATGAAGCACACACTCTTACATTATATCTGGTTTAATACTAAGATTATGGCTAAAATGGAAGAGAAAATCCCAAAAGGTTTGGCAAGAATCATGCCTTAAATGGATTTTGAATTTATTTCTCCTCCTAGGGCACTCATGCCAAAGTTTCCAGCAGCTTTTGGTTTTAATTGCCAAAGAGGCTTCACATCAGTACAGTGGGAGAAGTTTCTGTGTAGGTAGTTTGTTCAAAAGTTTAGGGCTCATGGGATTAAATTTATCCTGTATCTGTCAGACAGTTGTATTGCTGTCAGCAAACCTGTTGTCACAAGAGGTTCTCCCTGTGACAGAAAACTCTTGATAACCTGTAAATTGTTTGTACATTATGGATCTATCACCTTTACTTAAGGTCTGGAGTTAAGCTGTAGTCATGTTTGTGTGCAGCTGTGCTATTCTGCAAAGGGCATACTCATGGGATCACATGTAAACGTTTCCAGGAGAATGAATTGCCCACTGGATTCAGTAGAAAGCTTCTGACACATCCAAACTGATCAGCTGTGCTCCTTTCCTTTTGTGCAGGGAACGGATGAAGCTACAGCTTACACAGTCTCAATTACACCATAGGAACAAAACTAAAATAGTTGAATTTTGGAAGTTTGTTCAAGATTTCTCCCTTCTGGTAACACTGAAAAAAATGAGACTGTTATGGTGGTGGGCAGGAGTATCTCCTGTTTGAATAAAGCTTAGAAATTTTAAACATGTACTTGTGAAACTTAAGCACAAATAGAACAGATTTGATTCAGCATAGCTCCAAAAAGTCATGTTTTGGTTCCTTACACATACTTTTCACACCATCTCTTTGTTGATGTGGAATCATGTTTGTCCTGAAACTGTTTTTCCAAACTGAGCTTTCATTACTTTTGTGGAAATTATGTGTTTCTCTTGTGTTTTGAAAACCAACCCCCTAGACCAAGAGTTGCAATCATAGTGTCACTAATTCACAAACATAGGTTCATTTATCACCCTCAAAAAGAGTTTGCCCAATGACATCCCATTGCCCATTCTGCATCCCATTATGGTAATTGCATACATGAATCATGGAATTGTGATGACATGTGAGGCTCTCCAAAATTTTTGGATGCCTTTTTAAACATCTCAATAACTATAGGCTGGATTCTGTATGGGTGGATGTCTGTGCCCTGGAAAGATTTGATGACATCTGACTGGTAGTTCCTTCATACTGGGGATGCTGCCAAAAGCAGGGGGGGAAATAAAAATCAGAGCAGAGAAGAATAATAACTCCAGCTACGTACTTGTTCCCACAGGAACCTTCATCCCTGTACTCAATACAGTAGTATCATCAGAAGGAGGGCCATCAACACAGATTGTAACAAAAGCTTTGGGGCTGGAATACTTTGCAGGAGCAAGAGAGCTGAAGAAAAGTCATGGAAGGAAGAGGAAGAACAGAAAATCATTGGGGTATTTGAGGTAAATGTCAGTGCTGGTAAAGAGAAATATATTTGCCATTGAGCCCTGCTGACATTTTCTCTTTTAAGGTCTTTTTTACAGTTGGTTCTGGTCTGGACATATGTCTGTCATTTGGGACTTGTGTTTTTCAAGATGGCCATTTTGCTCAGGCTGACTGTGCTTTTAAATGCCTCGCTTTTAAGTTTCTTTTTTTTCCTGAGGTGAAGAACAAATTTGAGAAAACACATTGATTTTTCTATATGACAAAAGATTTCTGAAGGCTGTGAGGCTGAAGGGGATTAATGCTTCCAGGATTTGAACGGTGACTAAACATTTGGCAGAAAGATGAGACTGGTACGAAAGGTATTCCTCCTTACCATCTTGTGAAAATTTTCCTATGTTTGGCCAGTCTACACATGTATGAAAAACCTGTTTGCATTTAGTAATGTGTTTCTTTATAGCTTCAAATGCTAGCAGGACTTTCTGTCACAGTAACAGAGTTTTATGTACATCCTACATCCTGTAAAAGACCACAGTATAAGCGATCTGCTCGGCTGTTTTCTCTCTTAGTTGCAGGGGCCATGCAGGGTTTGCCTCAAATGTCTTTCTGGATCCTTGTAGTAAACACTGCAGGGCCTTGCAAAACCCTGTCTTCTTTGCTCACGGATGATCCTTCTGCCACTTCTGCAGGTGAGGAAGAGAGGGTAGAAGAAGAATGTCCTGGCTGGGACAACGACTGCACAACTCCAGGGAAAGAGAGGCTGGTACAAGTACCAGAGAGCTGAGGGAAAAGCATGGAAGGGAGAGGAAGAACCTATGGCAGGTGGGGCAGAGGAAGGACTAGCAACAGAGGTTCCAACACCTCTTGACCTGCTCCAACAGGTTCCCCAGCCTTCTCATATTGGTGGCCTCAGACCTGGATGCAGTATTCTAGGTATGTTCTCATGAGAGTGGAATAGAGGGGGAGAATACATGTCCTTTAATTTTATCTCCAAAAGACAGTTTCAGCATGATATTTTAAAAGAAAGGGAAAAGAATCCTGGAAGACACTCTGTAGAGGCAGTACTAGAGTTGCCACAAGCAGTTTTGTGTGGTTATGGATGTAATTAGTTAAATTAATGAACCAAGCCGCTTTTATCATAAACCTGTCAGTGGCTGAGGTCACTTGGTCTGNGCCCGGCAGCGCCTCTCCTGCCTGCGCTCCCTCCGCTTGGTACGGCCCACCCCGCCGGGGATCATGGCGATTGATGGTAAGTAGGCCAATAACGGGCTCCTCTCTCTCGCCCCGAACCGCTCCCCTCCCCCAGCCCCCTCCTCTCCCTCTCCTCCCCCGGGCACGGGGAGAGGGGCGGCTCCGGGGGGAGGGAGGGCTCCCACCGCGGCGGGAGGTGGGNGCTACAATTCCCTCGGGAGAGGAAGAGGAGGGGCAGGCACTGGTGTCTTCCCTGAGATGCCCAGTGACAGGACCCGAGGCANGGGAGGTGGGGGCGCACCGAAGCCGAGCGGGACCCCAGCCGAGGAGGGCGGCGGGGGGACGCCTCCTCTGCTCCCCGTCCCCCTCGGCCCGGCTGCGGGGTCCACGGTGCAAGGGCTCTTTGATGACGGGGGAGAGGTGAGTGTGGTGCTCCCTCCTCCCGTCTCCGTGCCCAGGAGCCGGGCGGGGTAAATAAATCCCTGGCACGGTGGCCGGCATCCTTCCTTCTCCACCACCTCCTCCTCCTCCTCNTGTGTCATGTGCAGGGCCAAGACTTGGACTCGGTGATCCTTTTGCGTTCCTTCCAACTCAGGGTGTTCTGTGATTCTGTGAAACACGGCTTTGCTGACACTTCGTGCCCTCCGAGATTTGGGTTTCATTTCAGCCGCTCGCTTTGGGAAGGAAACCCAGAGAACAGACCCGTAGAAAACGGAGGAGCTTCTCTCGGCGGGCACCCTTTGCCCCCGGGGCCGTGAAGGGCTGAGGGCGGCCCGCGGCGGGCGGGGCCGGGCGGGGCCGGGCGGCGNGCCGAGCGGGACCCCAGCCGAGGAGGGCGGCGGGGGGACGCCTCCTCTGCTCCCCGTCCCCCTCGGCCCGGCTGCGGGGTCCACGGTGCAAGGGCTCTTTGATGACGGGGGAGAGGTGAGTGTGGTGCTCCCTCCTCCCGTCTCCGTGCCCAGGAGCCGGGCGGGGTAAATAAATCCCTGGCACGGTGGCCGGCATCCTTCCTTCTCCACCACCTCCTCCTCCTCCTCCGCCGCCGCCTGCCCCGGGGATGCCGGGCGTGCTCCCGTGGGCGCCGCGGAGGGGACCCGAGGAGGACGGAGCCATCCATCCTCCCGTGCCGTGAGCCGCCCTTGCTCGGGGAGGCGGGGGCGGGCGGCGCAGCCCCCCGGGACGGGCTCTGCCGCCCCTGCCCGCCGCCGGGTCCCGGACTGCCGCGGCCCCCCACACCCGGGCCGGGAGTGTCGGTGCCGGAGGTGCGCAGCCCTGTCCACCCTCCCCGCAGGGACTTTGCCAACTGCTCTAAAACTCGCTGTCACTCTCCTGGCCCCGGAGTCTCTGAAAACTGAGTCCCCAGGCGAGGGATGCTCCCTGCTCTCCGCCGGTTGCTGGGAGCTAACAGGCGGCACAGGAGCTGCTGTCCGCAGATCTTTCTAGTCATCACTTAGAAACAACAACAACAAAGGAGCGAGATGTACTAGACACTTGTTGGGTTTGTTTGGAGATGCTCATCTTGAAAGGCAGGGCTTCTGAGCTTTGCTTTGAAACCTTTCCTCTCGACTCTGAGGATAATTTTACACCTCGTTAGAAATCCTTTAAAAAAACCCCAAACAAACAGAACTTTATTTCTAGCCAGACAAGGACCTAAGGTATGCAGCTTGCTCGCCGAGGTGTTTCTTTCTGAAAGCATCTGTTATTATAACTTAAATGATTTAGGAAAACAGTGTGTGTGTGTGGGAAACAAACTGTTCTGGTTTGCTTCGCATGTGGGATGCTTCTCTGCTGTCAGTTTCCCTGGATTAGTAATTCAGGCCTCTGTAAGGAGAAGTTGCACTGCTCGAGCAAAGCTGCGTGTTCACCCTGTCTTGGAAGCGTGCACACCGGGAGTCTGAGCTGGCCAGCTTTGTGTTGGCTGGCTTCTTTTCTGCTGAAAAGTCCTCTTAATATTATCAAGAAGATAGCAAAAAATTCTGCTAGGGCTGGACATTTTACATAACTCGAGCTCAGAAAAAAAATTATCCTTCAAAATCTGTCTCTGTTTTCATTTTAGGCAGCATTATCCCTGAAATCTGTGAGGATCTGTTAGATCTGAAAATATTCACAATATGTGAAATTCATGTGTAATATTTTCAGAGGATTTAGGGTATTACTTCTTAAAAGTTAAAGCAAATAGTCATGGATGAATAAAACAATCTAGCCTTTGAAAAGAATGCAACACTTCTCATCATGGCCAGACTTCAGAAATAGCTCAATTGTCTTGTAGATGCTTATGTGAAATATCCAAAATGGGACTTAAGAAAATTGGGTGCATAGTTTACTTTTAAATGTGAGGTGGGATTAAAAAGAAGTCCAGTCATGAAAGTGGTTTGCTAGGTTTCGATTTAGAACTCTTCCTGAAGACAGCAAATGCAATGTATTTTTTTGCAGTAGCCTGTAGCAGACATGCCTCCTCCTCTTTGTTTTCAACTGAGTAGTTGATTGCTGTAGAGTTGTTGGTAGGTGTTACAATTTTTATTCTGTATCTTGATCTCTCCCTCCTGTTTGTGCAACAGTACCTTGCCTTGACTGTGCTTTTTAGCAGTACTGTGTTCTGGCCAGCAGTATTTAAAAATATGAATTTGATTGGGTTGAATATTAGCTGCTGAAGGCAGCATCAAACCATGGGATTGCTAGTCTAAACTGTCAAAATACAGAATTTGCATTGTGTCAAAGTAAATTTGTAAATGTGTTTAAGTAAACAGAGTATATATTTTGCTCAGTTTTAAGGACACTGCATTTGGCCAGATTTAAATTTTTTTTTCTTTTTTTTTGGTAGGGACAGAGAAAATAAGCAAGATTGAGAACTTCCCTTTGAAGAATAAATATAAAATAGTTCAAAACTCCTTCAAGGCAGGACATACGTGTGAAGAGTGCATGAAACTAAAAAGAGCTTAAATTAATATAGAATTTGTTAGCTGCTTTTGGCTTTTTTAAAAAATCTGGAAGTACCATTTCCAGTGTCGCTTTGTCAGCATACCACCTTCCAGTGGTTCTAGCACTAAACCCCAAAGTTCTTGTAAAAGTGAGGCTTTTTGTGTCAAGTGTTACAGAGAACCAGGGTGCCACTGGCCATGGCCAGTGACCCTTTTGGTCAATGTCAATGCTTTGTTATGCTCACTGACAGACGTTTCAAACACAAGTATTCTTTATGTGATCAGGTTCAAAGCCCTAATCCAGTGATTGCAGGGACTGTTACATCTTTTTCTTTTAAAGTTCATGTCATGTTAAAACATGTTCCGTTTGTATTTCTTTATAAAGACACCAAGTTACGGTTTGCATAGGCCAGGCAGTCTCAGATTTGTGAGGAAACAACAGAGAGCAACTCTGTTGGAAAAGTTCTGGCTTCAGTGAGTTTAAAGAATAGTATTTGCAGTTCTTATTTCTGTATAGTTGTCTTCCAAAAGACAGTATTTACTAGGAGCTCTGTTTTATCATGCAAAGTTATTTATTGCTTAATATTTCCGCTTTTCCGTAGGGGAGGATTAATACGGAGAGTATCAGAATGGGGAGCTGTCAAATATGGTAGAGAGTAGGGCCAAACTGAAAGCAGTCATAAAACCAGACTTGTGGGCAGTCTGAGATTAAAATCCTGCCATCTACTGATGCCCAAGGCTGGGGTCTTGTGGCAGTTTGCTGGGAGTGGGGAAGAAAGTTGAGGAGTGACTTCTGAGAATCCTTCAGCACCACTGTGGTAATGTTCCTCATGGCAGCATTAACTTGATTTCTCTATGCTCCCTCTCCTCTTTTGAGCAATAGCAAAGCTTTGGTGCCTGCCTTAAGAGAGGAGAGCTCTGTTGAATTGAGGTCTGAGTGAGGAGCTAGCAATGGAAACCGTGTTGCACTGCATGGAATGGGGAAAAAAAATGTTAAAGGTCACAGATGGAATGTTTTATAAAGTAAGGCAGAATTGTGTGTCTTGTATATCCTCATGAATCTACTTTTACTAGATTTTTGGGCCACACTTGAACATGCTGTAATCTAGCACAGGCTATACAAGTTTACATTTCTCAAGGAGGGGAATACGTCTGGAGATGAGCCTTTTCAGACTGAGCTAAATGATTTTGATTTTAAACTCTTTCCTGTGGTTTCCATTGTGAGGAGTTTAGTGCTAAGAAATGAGAAGCAGTATTAAAGAGAGTAATGAGCTATACAAATGAAAGGAATCTAGTAGAGGTGAAAGAATTACAGCGTGCTGTTGTCATCCTATAGGTTATTGCTAAAGTAATGAGACTAATGAACTTGGCTTCCCCTATTTTCCCCCTGTGCTCCTATCAGTTTAACACTTCTTCCTGATGTAGAGGTCAAGGTCTTTGCCAAGTACGAACCTTTTTGATAATTTTTTCCCTGAGTATCTGTGAATTATCCTGATCTCTCTGGGGTTTCTCAGAAGTTTGTCCGCTTCTTTTTCCCCATCTTCCAGCTGTTTGGCTTGGAGCAGGCAGTTGCACCTGTTTGTGCTGTGCAGGGGTTTATTGGCTGGTGGCCTGTCCTTGTGTTTGGTGGGGCCTGTGTTTGTGTTGTATTTGACTGCTGATTTTTATGAAACATTAAATTAGGTTCTTAAAACTTTCTGACAATTTCGTCTTGAATTAGCCAGAGAATTTGTAAACAATACAAGGATGAGGCAACTGTTTAATTATATAACCCTCATTTCCTTGGGAAACAAAGACAAAAATTATGGAATGAACCTGCTTTTTGTTTATGGATACAAAAAGAAAGAGTATTTAGAACTCTGCTTCATATAGGTCACATGAAAACTATGCCTAGTTGCAAATTTCCAGAATCTAGAAAAGGAAACAACAGAGCAATGAGCTGCTTACAGAGCTTAAGTAGGAGTATCATGTGTAGCTTGTAGGTTGAATCTGGCCTGGAGAACAGTTTTATCTTGACTTCCCAGTTACCTGGGCTATTCAGGTGTCGCTGCAGTGTGTACTAGAAGGGTGTAAGGTGACATGGAGAACCTCAAGTTGGTGCTGACTTGAAATGACAATAGTGCTGAATCCAAGTTGATGCAGCTAGGGTAGGGGTTGAGCAGCAGTATATAATGAATCCTAAATATAAGAAGACATATTTTATACTTAAGCCCACTTTTAAACACATTTGTCAAGTTATGGTGGATCACATGTCAAGGTATCAGCCACCTGGAATTGGTTTAATGCTGTCTTATGCTTATTCAGTGTCTGTAGTGGAAACTATTCAGTGAGTGTTGCCTGGTATTGTCATTGCAAGGATGATTTCCTGCATTATTTGCTGATGGCAGTGAAACCATGTGCCATAGGCAGAATCACCGATTTCTGGGTTGGATTTGTCTTACACCATCATGTCTATAGTGTTGAATCAATTGAAATGAAGAAAGCTAGTAGGTCTCTTATCTTTTAGATAACAAAGGGGGCAACCTCTTTTTAAAAACCCCACCTAACCTCTAATGTTTTACAGACTTCTTTTTGACAAGTTCCCCGTGGGCTGAGATGAAGCTATCATACTTAATATGAGAACAGTTGATGTGTTCAGAGTGAATTTTTTCTCGAATTCTCTTAATTTTTAATGCTTAGCATTTTTGCAAATTGGAATTCTTGGTGTTTAAGATGGGCGTGCAGGAAAGTAAACACAGTCACTACCTGATTAAAAATGTTTGCTTATATTGCCATCAAAATACGGGGAACCTCTAAGAAGGGAAGGAGTTTTGCTGTCTTCCAGAGAACTTTCAACTGTTTTAAGCATTAGGCCTTACTTTGTCTTTGACCTAATTCAGTTATACCTCTTCCAGCTTTTGTAGTGAATGATGCAAGGGATTCACAGCTGATACTCTCAAACTTTTTCCTGAATATTGTCAGGTTTTGAACTGCATAAGTCCGAGAGCCCATGTTGCATGTAAAAGTTGAAGTGGATTTCAAGTCAGCAATTAATCACTGACCTTTTAATTTTTGTGCATTTCACTCTTGGAGATGGGAGATGTTTCCTGATTTCTGTGTAAATCTGTTTGAGGAGTAAGGAAGGAAAATTTTGTGAGGATTTTGAAAGTTAGTTCTAAGACAGCAAATTAGTGTTCAGTTTGTGAACTAATAGGTCCCATTCTGCAGAGGAGAATAATCTTTGATGTGAAAAGGGGTAAATTCAGTACGACTGACACATCTTACAGGTACTTTTGTTCTGTAGGCTAAAATAAGCAGTTTCCCTACTAAGTGGAATCTTTTGCAATACAAATTCTTTGTAGTAATTTCCCTTTGTATCACAAACTTACTGTATTATCTTAAATACTTGATACTATTTCTATGAGTATATTATTCTCCATAGATCGTAGAGTCATTTTAAAAGAAGAAATGTTACTCAGCTTACTTTCTCTTGTGAAACTTTGCTCTAGAGTAGTGATTAGTGGTGTTAATTAAAAACTGTAGGAATTTGCTGGAAGTCATACTAATTTTTTGTCCTTTTTTTGTTGTCAGCTTTTGTTGTCGACATCTCTCTTATTTCCTGAACATTTGATAGCATTGTACATTGCTTGGCAATGTGTGCTTAATCTTTTTGTCATTTTCAGTGAAGTTCTTTTTGTAACTGCTGGTTTTCTTTCTATTTTTAGTAAAAAAAAATTACAGGTTTTAGGTCAGATTTGAACCGTTTATACTGGATGTTTCCATTGCTAGTTATATTTACTGTATTTCTTCTTTTCCACCAGTAGGACTTATCTGAAGAAGTACTTGACTGAGAACAAGGTGAAATAAAGAACTTACTAATATTTTTTTTTAGTGCTGATTATATTTCAGTTGTTGGAAGAGTAGGGAAAGAGAAGTTTCCGGTCATTCTGAAAACAGAATTAATACTGTTCTTATGATGAGGGGAGAAGGTTCCAAATAACCTCTCTACTTTATGGCTTAGCTTAGAAAATCCATCTTTTTTTGGCTACTTTCAGGTCATATAGATGCTTCAGGCCATATAGATGCTTCCACTTATTCCAGTGTGGGTAGGATTGGGTGCAAAATTTGTTTGAGAAACAGAAATGGCTATGCTATTCTTGATCAATTGTCACTGCTACTCCATTGATCAGTGTCATTGGTTCTGTTGATTACAAATACAATTAAAAAGAAAGTATTTCCTGTGAAAAAATGTGATGTTTGTCACTACTTCTATGGTTGGATAACAAAAACCAAAATATTCTTAGGACAGGTAGATGATGTGTCCTTAGGGTACGAAAGTAGATAGGGGTCTTTTTAAATGGTGCTTGCAAGGAAGTCAGTCTTTACAGTAGGAGTTTGTATTATAAAATCAGAACATAGAGTTCTGACTTTTACTCTTGAAAACTTCTGGTCTTGCACATGTCTGTTGCTAATTTAGTCTGATAGTTATTTCTCTTATTAGTGTGTTAGACAGTGAATAATTGTTCTATATTCACCTATTTATGTCCACCATCTGTCGTGGGGTTTCTTTCAGGTCCAAGAGTCTTAGTCTATTAAGTCACTCCTCATATAGAAACCATTTGTGTTTTAACCACTTTCATTGACTTATTTTTGGTCTTCCTTTGTGTCTTCTATGATTCTATTTTATTCTTTGAGGTTGTGGGATCAAGAGGAGACCAGAATTGCACAAAACATGAAAGATGTAGACATATAAATAAGTATAAAAAATAACAAATATATTTTTTTATCTTGCTATCTCTCTCCTTATAAATTCAGATGTTTGCTTTTTAGTTTGCTTTTTGTGTAGTTCTAAGCATTCAACTTTAAACATTTCAATTTCCACATAGGCAGTATTATCTGTAGACTAAACTTGTAAAAAAGGATGCTAAAGGAATGCAGAAGTGATTTTACACCATGGGTGAGGAT
The DNA here is from genome assembly GCA_013399225.1 of Rhipidura dahli. Lineage (NCBI taxonomy): Eukaryota > Metazoa > Chordata > Aves > Passeriformes > Rhipiduridae > Rhipidura > Rhipidura dahli. The sequence goes on from VXAC01001410.1 coordinate 56,337, forward strand.
GGGCTAGTGATTGTATTTAACCTTTTCAGGGAAAACACTGATGGCAGCTGTAGAGTTGCTGTTGCGTGAAAGTCTTCAGCTTTGTTTAATTTCCTTTACAGTTAGCTGTCTGATCATCTAAACCCAGATTCTTCCTTAAATTCAGTTCAATTGGTGGGAGACAATTTTTCAAGTCGATTTGTTGGTATACGGGATGCAGAAGTCTTTTGTTATAGTTGTCTTTTTTAATAAATTTGTAGCATGTCGTATGGAATGCTTAGCATAAGAATGGGTTTCCCGAGTCTTCTGCCTTCCTAGCAGAAGCAGTAGCGTTTCCACATGCTCAGACATGGTAGCATTAACATCGTGTTGGGCTTTATCACTTGTATCCTGTTTTATGTTTCTACATTGTAGCACCCTGTTCCTGCTGCTCAACCTGCTCAGTGTTGTAGTTCTGTGCTGGAATGTCGTGGGTTTGCCAAGGGAAAAAATAGTTGTCTATTGTTGAATAAAATGTTAAGTAAACGTTTGTTGAATGTGGTCCAAACTTATGAAAATGCTAATTAAAAAACAATTCTCAGCAGGAAGGTAATTTATCATGTAAAAAGTGCTTCTGAAAAATTACACCCGCTGACAAAAGGCTTTTGTGATACAATATAATGTTCTGTGGCAGCTATGAACATGGATTTGTTGCTGAACTGAAGAATAATGGATTTTATATGCACCAGCCTAAGTCACATCACAGTTTTGGTGCTGGAACTGGGACTGCGTGCCATGTTTGTTGGTGGCATGGAATGTACTCTGGCTGAGTGTATGGATGATGCTAGGGAGGGAGTAATTAATAAGCTGGAGGGAAGGGGTGCTGCTTGAGCACTCAGCAAGCTCAGTGGGCTGAAGGAACTTCAGAAACTTCCACAAGGACAGATCAAGTCCAAGCCCTGCACTACCAACTTCAGGCAGGCTGGCCAGGAGCACCTCTGAACAAAAGACGCTGAGGATCCTGGTGAACAGCAAGCTGAGCACGGACCAGCCATGTGTCTGTGGCCTGTATCCAGCAGTGTGAATCCAGCATGAGAGGCTGACAAGCTGGAGAGACCTCAGCAGAGTGCCACTAAGCTGGGAGGGAACTTAGACTACATGGCACATGAGGAGAGGCTTGGGAAATACATTTGTGTAGTCTGGGGAAACCTGACAGGCAGTCCTACAGCAGCTTGTCACTGTACAGGGGGTCTGAGAGATGGAGATGGGTTCTTAAGCTGCCCAGTGAAAGCAGTGGCTGTGAGCTACATCACGGGGAGTCCTGGCTGGCTGTGAGGTAGAAGTGCTCACAGTGACAGGGGTGACACCTTCTTCCCCCTGAGAACCACTGGTGCCCAGAGAGGTCTTGGCATTGTGGTCACTGCAGAACGTGGTTGGCTGAGGCTCAGAGGAGCTTTCTGTAACACTGGTCTTGGTCCTGGTGCTTTGAGAGCACCAGATGTCATTGATTCCCAACCTAAATCAATCTATGGTAATGCCTTTGCTAAATTTCCTAGACAATTGTTACCAGCATCTAGTGGTGGCTAAACTCCTGCTGTAGCAGAACTCCAAATTTTGAGTTGTACTAGTTTAGAAAGACATAAAATTTTCAGTTAATACGAAATTCAGTATTCATCTTCTTTGGTATACATCTTTTCATCTTTTTGCTGCCTTAGTCATCTTGGCAAATAGAGACTTGGCGTACAAAACCTTTGTCCTAAACTGAGAAAATTAAACTTCATCAGGTGTTTCAGCTGCTTCTGGAAAACATCTGGCCATTCTGTTTCTGTTAAATGTTTGAATGACTTCGATTTTTAGGACCACTTGGTGGTTCTTCTTGCTCAAGAAAATGAACATGTTTTGTTGAGTGTGCAGTTCTGAAATTACTTGATCTTTCATTATTTTTCATTTTACTTCCATTGTCTGATATTATGAAAAGCTCTTTGTACCCAGGTGGGTTTGTTTCTGTTCTCAGATTACATTTTGGACAGAGTATTATGTAGTTTTATATGCAAACTCACTTAAAACCTTTAAATCTTGAGTAGGAGATCATATTCATAGTCAAGATGAAATAGAACTAATAATAATTTGTGTCTAAATCAAGCTTAAATTTTAATTAACCATAACATTATGGTGAACTAACACTATATTATGATAAATTACCTAAAAATAGTATTTAAAGAATAAAATTTAAATGTGTCGTGCCTCTGAACCGTTGGGATTTATGGGCTAACCAACACAAACCCGCTATTTTCAGACTGAAATGCTAAATTAATGGTTGACATCGTGCTGTCATGCAAAATGTTTCCATATTTTCAGTTTGGTTTCTTTCAGTAACTAGTTTTTTAAAAGCTGAGAGAATTCTTTGGAGTTGGAAAGGTGGAAAAACTTGGGTTTATTTGTTAATCCATGAATAAAAGCAAGGTGTGAATAATGTATTAGTTCCATGGTTTTGAGGACCACAGGGGAAATGAAGAATCTGTCCAGGTCAATTGAGGATAAAATTTCATGTCTTTAATACATTGGTTAATTTAAAACATAAAAGATACTCTCTTTAACTTTTATATCACTTGATGTATTTTTATTTAACAGTTGATTTCCATCCAAAAGCAGATTGAAGAAAAAGTAGTAAATGAATCACCTATTAAAAAAAGAAATAACATTCTAGCATTATCTATACAAATGAAAAGGAGTAAAATCCTGACTGAATGCTTGTTAAATGGTATAAGTTTATTTTGTAGCCTTGTGGTCAATAAAAAGTAACATGTGGATTAATGTAGAGGCTTTATTTAGTGGGACACCATCTTATATTAGAAACTAAATGTTTGAGTAAAGATCTCTTGCTTTAGAATACAATAGGTAGTAATGCAGAATCCACACCTAAAAATTAGTATTTTGTGATATGATTTCAAACTGGTTGATTTCACTGAGAGTGGTGAATATACTTAAAATTTATTGCTGCTCTCTTCCCTCAGTCAGTTCTAGGTGAATCTTTATTTTTAAGTGTCTGGCATCTGTGTAATGAAAAATCCTTTTTTTTTTTTCCCTGTAATTTTTATTTTTTCTTCACTGCTGAGTTTAAAACTAACAGGGGAAAAATTCTAGGGAGAAGACTTTCAGCCACTCTTCTGGTTTATCTTCTATACCCTGAAGATGATTGCAGGGACTTTAAAGAAGATTGTAATCTTCCCGCTGTCTGGTTTTGGGGTTTTTTTGTTTGCTTGTTTTTAATGCCTTGTTATTATAAAAGCGGATTATAGTTTTAATTTAGTTATCTTATGTTTTCCTTACAAAATGCTTTCTGAATGAAAATGATGTTTTCCAGCTTCAAGAATGCACTGAAAACAGGGAACTATATTGCTATTACAACTGGCTGTTGTAAGGGTGATGACTCCACTAAACTCCTGGGATCCTCAGGCTCACTGATACTTGATTTCCCATTCAAGAGTATATTTGAAGCTTGTATTTCATATTTCTGAGTAGGTTGACATAAAATGAGAATACTTTTTACTTTCACAGACATTTAATTTTATTAGAAGAGTTATGTTTTATAACAATTATTTGATCCCTTTTATTCTTTCTCCTTCCAATATATGGATTTCCTACAGTTATTTCTTTAAAGTGTAAATTTAAGTAGAAATACAGATTATTTTTTTTTAAAGCTTTGCAATACCATCTGCTAGTGTTACCAGTTAAGAGTTTAAAGTGTTGGTTGATATCACTACATGCTATATTGTTTGTCATAATTAATTTATTATGGAATGGAGGAGACTAAAAAGTGCTATAAAATGTATTTCCTTATTTTTGAGATGGAAAGAATTTTGTTACCTAAAGCTTGTTCTAGTGCATTTTGAAGTGTTTGGAGCCCAGGAGTGATTAATGCATACAAAATAGATGTTTTGTTTGTGAGGTTTTGGAACTCTGTTTTGTATCTTCATGAGATTGCAGAGAACTGGATATGAAAACCCAGGCACTACCCTTTAGTTCTGTATTCATATCCATGCAAAAAGGTTCTAGGCAAACCAAACCTTTGTTGATAGTTTGTTTGTTTGTTTGTTTGTTTGCTTGGTTGGTTGGTTGGTTGGTTTTTTGGGTTTTTTTAACCATGGTAGGTAATCATAATTTTTTTTTTGGCATTTTATTGTATTGGAAATATTTTTGATAGTTTGTCAATTCTTCTGTAGATAGTATTCTATAGGGTAGTTCCCTCCAAACAGGAAATTTTGTTTTATACTTGGGAACCATTTGTGTGGCTTCAGCTAAGGTGCTTGCTTTTGTAATTTCATCTGTATAAATTCAGTGTAAAGCTCTTCAAATTGTACCACCATTAGCAATATTAAGCCAAAGGTACATTTATTGTTTTCTCCAAAGGATTTAATGTATAATTTGAAAACTTGTTCAGTCAGTCTTCTGCATTTTTATTAAATGACGGAGTTTTGGAACTTTCTTTTACACTGTTTATAAACCTTGCTAAGAAACAAAATCCATTTTATTTGTTACTGTTTTCTAATGATGTATTTCCTCACAGGTGGAGAACGAACTTGTGGTGTACATGAACTGATCTGCATTAGGAAAGGTAAGCAATGATTTGTGAAAGTGAACTCCTTAGCCTGTAAATAGTCCTGCCCAGTGTTATGGTCGGACTTCTTGTGGATCTTAGTGTTGCATCTTTGTGTTGCAGAATCTTTTGATGCTGACAATGTCAGTAGGAAAAAAATAGTGATATTATAAAATAAAACTTGATTTTTCACAAGAGGGAAAAGCGTGTTCCTCCAATATTCACCAAGTTACATGGAATTTGTTAATGTTGTTCAGCTGTGATGGGTAACCATGAAAACTCTGATCTTTGCTTTATACTGATGAGATATTTGTAGGATGATATGATTTTTAGTAGCAATAGAAAGTTGTGAGGATGTTTTAAAAAACTGATGTAATGAACTGGCAATCTCTGCCTCTGATTCCAGGTGAGATCCTAATGACTCAAGCTTCTTTGAAAACAGCTGTAACAATAGTGAGACCAGCAGCTGACAGAGCACAGAGCAGAGCTGTGCTCCAGAGAGGGCTGGTACAGCTTGTAGCTGAGCTGCAGTGGCTGAAGTTGGAGCTCGGCAGAACAGCTCAGCTGATGTAAAGACTAGATACAGTTCTGTTTTCTGTTCCTTTTGGCAGCCCTGTGCTCCTTCCTCCAGCATTGCTGCTGAATCTCTGTCTTCTCATCTGAAAGATAAAAAAAAATAGTTTCTTCAAGGATTTGTTCCTTGAACTGAGTCTCGGTTAGGTCAGAGGAGTCTCAGTGCTTTCAAAAGGAAGGAGTAAGGGAGTGTGGTGGGAGAGGAGTAAGGCTGCAAGAATCTTTTGGCAACAACTTAGTGTTAGATTGACTTAATAATATTGTCAAAGCACATCATACTCAGTGGGAACAAATTTCATTTGTCCTCTTAGTTTCCATTGCATTCGCTGAGACATTTTGGTAAAATTGTTTGGGTTTATTGAAATGTTTATTTAATATAGGCTAACCTCAGAATTAAGTCTACCAGTTAAGGTCAAAATGGCTTTATGATCACAAGTCATCTTTTCCAAACAGCTATTTAAAGAATTGAGTGTTGTATGTGGTTTGACAGTTCTGTAATTAAGAACATTTTTCCACTTTTCTAAACTCTGAATCATTTAGATCTTCCTTTTTTTTTTTTTTAATTCTTTCTCACTTTTGAGGGGAGGTGAATTTTTTTCTTTTTCTTTCTGTCTCTGTTTTTCCATTGACAGATAAGTTGGCATATACAGTGCTCTAAAACCCTTCTGTATATCTTTCTGAATTGTGAAACTCATTGGAATTTCAGAAAGCCTTCTGATAAAGTTTCAAAAGCAGTTAATCTTGCTAATCCTTATTTATTTTAGGATGCTGTACTGATTTTAAGAAAAACAATTTTTCTACATTCTTGGAGACAGTGCTGTATGGTTTTAATTGCTGGGAAGTTAAATTGAAAAGATGTTTTTATTGGGTTTTTTTTTAAGATTCTGTGTTATATTTGAGCATTGAATTCTGAACTCTGCTAGGTAGTTATACAATAAATTAACCAACAGTAGCATGGAGCCTGTGTTTTAGCACTGTTGGTTACAAATTAGCCTAAGCATAAGTGTGATTAAAAGAGAAATATCCTCTTAGTGCCGTTTATACTTGCATTATGTTGGGTTCCTTTATAGTTTATGTGAGTTTCTGTGTATATTCTAACCTTGTGTGTCCCTTGAGTTTTGGTGAATTTCTCCTTGTAGCACATGGATTTGGTTCATTCTTGTCTGTCTTTTCTCCCTACTCAACGTGTACCTTTAAAGCAGAAGATGCTTGCCATTGTACTGTAAATCTTCCAGTCATGTTGAGTTTTAGTTACTTTGTCTAAGACTTTACATTGTCTGATGCACATTCGAGATGCTTTTATTGTCTGACCAAGACCAGGCTCCTGAGGATTATTTTATTTGCCAGTTGTCCAGCCCTGCTTGCTTGCCAGGATAAGAATGCCAACTCAAGATCTCTACTATCCTCAGAATAGGAAAGCATTTCCAAGCTGAGAATTCCTGGCTGCCAGCAGTCTTGAGCTGGTCAAAGCAGACCTTCCAGCTTTGTCCTTAATGTCACTGAGTGCTCATGTCAAGCTTATACAGGATGGAGTTTCCCATGTCTTGGCTGTGCCCTGAAAGCCAAGCTGTTTCCTCATCTGTGAGCTCACTGCAGAAGTTGAATGGACAGATTAAGTGTTCACATTGCCACATGGGTAATTCCCTGCAGTCTTGTCTGGCGCTGGGTAAGGTTGCAGGGTGCCCTTCTCCCTTTTCTCTGGTGTCTGTGTGACTGTGGCACAAGGAGAGTACACTCCAGCCCTCCTGGCATTCATCCACTCCCTCATTTACATTGAATAATGTCTGTGAGGCTCTGAGAGCGTGTGGTGTGTGACAGAATGGTTCTCTATTTGCCTGAAAGCCTCTCGTACTTTCTGCCAGGAGTGGTGAGTAACTGTGACTGCCCTGTGACTGGAGTTGGAGTGCCCGTGTGGAACCTCTGAAAGAAACATTAGTAGTAAATAGCCTGCATTAAGTGACTGGAGTTCTTCCAGTGTACACTTGTGCTTTGCTTGTCTGTCCATCTTTCTTGCAGTCCCTCCAAATATGTGGTTGTTGAGAAGCAACTAATAGGATAAACAGCAGTGTTCCATCTTGGTTTTCCTGTGCTGAATAGGAAAAAGGGAAAAGCAAGCATGCAAGCAAGCATGTGTTTTCTATGAATAATACATGGGAAAACTTTCCGGTTTCAAGTGATGGAATGTAATTACAATTTATATGGGGATAATATGACTTGAAGGACACCTGTTGCTGGTGGTTAATTTTTCTTTCCAGTTAGCAGAGCAACACATTCTGAAATTGTCTTTTTCTTGCCTGTCCTTTCATTTTTTGCTAGGAAAGTAGGAGTTTTGGAGTGTCAGATGATGACATGTGTAAAGGGACCAGAAGTTCCTGCAAAGCTATGTGTGACTACATCATTTAGCTCAAATAACATAATGAAAACTTCTTAGCTATAATTGAAGGCTTAACTGTAAAAGCAAAACCTAAGCCTTAAAAAGCAAATATCTGCTCTAAGATTATTCAGCTGTAAAAATGAAAATAACTTGAAACCTCACTTTCCATGTTTTTTTTAGGTTTTGTATTTCTCAGATTAGTTGAAACTGTAGACTCAAAGGTTTGCAAGTACCACTTGCAAAAAAAATATTCATAATATTCATTGAATAGCTGAGATTATGTCAGTTCTACTGGGAATATGATCCCAAGGACTCAGATTTGCTACCCAAAGATGTAGCATTGTCTGGCACAGGCCTCCTTCCATGCCATGTTTATGTTGTTCCAGTTTTGTAGTTGCCCAAGAGAGACAGTGGTGGGTCCCCTTCTAGGCTGCACCAGGACTGCACTACTTTTATAGGGTTTCATTATTTGGTTTCCTTTTTACAAATTCATACGTTTTTGAGAAGAATCTGCAAAGAGCTGATCAGGAGTAAGGAGACTGATAGGCTTTTCTGGAAAGGCTTTAAAACTAATTCTTGTGTATTTTTAAAGAGGTCTTCTAAATGCTTAAATAGAGGGAGTGTGTGTCCCGAAAATGTGAGTATTTTGTGACTGTTATATAACATCTAATAGCTACAAAATACTGAACAAGTCACTTCCCAGCTATCTTTAAATATGTATGATCAGATATTAGGGAAGCACTGAAATTTGTGTGTGTGATGTTTAACATAGTTAAGTAGTTGAACTGTTTGTGCAGTTTTGTATTTACACATTGTTGAAATCTGGGAAAAAGGAAAAATAGATTCTTGCTTTTGTTATAAATTAACTTCTCGTTTCCTTCTATTATTTAATATAAGTTTGTGTGCACACTCTTACTCAGTACCTGACAATACAAATTGAAGGCCTGCCTAGGGAAAGAAGAGTCCTGCTTAGTTTTTGACAGCAGAAGGTGATAGAGTTTTTCTGAAACTACTCAGCAGTTTGTCTTTTTGCTGGATATCTTCCTAGTATCCAGCTGTTTTTGGAGGGGTCCAGAGGTTTGTGTTAAGTCATTTCTTTGGTTATTTGCTATGGACATAGAAGAGCTCAGGGAACTTGAGGTCAGACTTGAAAAAAAGATACCTTTTTTAGCTGTATAGTGCAGCTGCAAGTCTAACTTGGAATCAGCTGTTCTTAGATTTAGTAATGTTTTAATTAAGGCTGTTTCAGGTTCTGTTTGTACAAACAAGACAGATTTGTGATGAGTGTTTATGATATTGAGCTGTAACTGGAGAAGCTCCTCTTTAATGTATTCTGCTATGTATTCACTGTGTGACATGTAAGTGACATTAAAGGAGAAAATATATGGCCATATTATTTTTAGGTCTCTTTCACCCAACATTTTTCACTTGTTTATTTTTGAAGTAGTGCAAAGTGATACTTCTAACTCAGCAGTGCGTTTTGTATTTAATTCATGGAAATGTAGATTGAGTATCTGAGTAAGGGCTGAGTTGCACAGATGTTTAAAAATTATTTTTAAGCCCTTTCTTTTGCAAGATGTTCTTTTCTTTCTTTTGCTGTGGCAGTCTTGCAAACAAAGGAAAATATTCAGCAAACTGACTTTGTGGCTAATAATGGAACAGAAGTGCTCTCTTTAATATGTAAAAGAGAATTTGCAAAAAGACAATGTCTTCGTTTGACAATGAAGAATGTCACTGGTAATAATAATTTTGAAAAGATAAGAAGGTGTGAATTTTTGCTTTGTCAGAAGTATGTTTTAAGTAGAACTATTCCTCTTTAATGTTCTGGTCAACTATCCTTATCCATTTGCATGTTTCTGAATGTTAAGCTGCCAACTGCATTTAATCCAAATGGAAAAAAGTAACATTCATTAGTTTCATTTTACAGTAGAAACATTATTATGTTGAAAGTCAACTGCATCTAATACTCAAGTTATCTTACACTATTTGTGATAGTCTGCATGAAGTAACTGTCTCTGAAAAAGAAATAAAGTAATTTTCCTCTTTCTCACTGCTGTCATCCAGTTGGTAGAACTACTTGTTCTGCATCAAGAGAAGGGTGATGCCACAGATGGTAGCAAATTTCTTTAAATTAGATAACCTGAAATGAATGTAAAATGCAAGTATCTGTTGTTTCTATACTCATTTAGGGTTTCAGATTTGGGCAGTACAAAGTAAAGTGCACTTTCTCTTTTTACAAGAAGAAATAAAAACTCTTCATTAAGAAAGGATAAACAATTAAAGCTACTTTTATAATATATGAAGAAAATAGTAATTAACACTTTTTTTCAAGTCTTGAAAAAATTTTGTATCCCATGAATACTAAACGTCATAGACTTGGGAGATATTTACATGTTAAAAAAAAAAAAAGTAATAATGTTAAAATTAACACCACCAGAATATATACTGAATTTTGCACTCTATTGGAAAAGTAATCTGTATGTACACATTTTGGATTAAAGAAAATTTAATACAGAGTAAATAGAAAGCTTACTGATGCCCACAGAAAACAGAATATTATTTTTGTGTGTTGTCCTGTGTTTGGAGTCTTCTGAAAAGCAGCAGCAACTGGGGGAACTGCTCTTCTGAAAAGCAGCACTTAATTTAATACTGTAGCTATGGCAGTATCTTTTCTTCTGTGGCAAGTTTTGTGTGAGAACTTTGCTATATCCAAACCCTGGCATTTCTTCACTCAAATTCTCATGTTCATTTAATCATTTTTACCATGCAGTCCTTTCTGTATATCCTGGTTAATTGCTGTTGGATTACATGGATTGTCTCATGCTTTGTTAATTGTAGTGTCTGATAGAGGAAAAAAAGGTTTTAAAATATTTTTATTACATAGATTTTTTTCTTTCCCCGTAGTGGAGAGCTACTTTGTAATGGGTATGAACTTCTAAACTGCAAGTCTCTAGACCCCTGTGGGTCTTTAAAATACTTTTGCTTTGGGAGGATTATTTGAGAATACCATTAAAAAAATTATAATCACTGCTGTTCTCTTACCCACTGCGTGGATAATAGTCATGTAATATGCTATGTAATTACAACAGATTATTGGGATTTGGAGGTAATCAAGATGATTCCATGATCAGTGTCTATTCCAAGTGGCAAATGTGATGCTGCCTTCGCTGTTTCTTTTCAGAGATTTCTGTTGTGAGATACTACTTAATCAGAGATGAATTCCATGTAAGAGAGAAAAGGCATTGAGGGACTGGTAAATCAGCAGGGATGGCAGGCTGACAACTTTTTCAGCACATAAGGATTTAGGAATTAAAAGATTTCTGTCAAACATTTAAAACTGCATCTTAGACTATGGCTTCAGTTTTTCCTAAATTCTTCCTTAGATCAGTGGTATTTTGGAGCCAAGGGTCCTGTTTTTCCTATAATTAAATTTATCACCAAAAGACAGTTTCAGCATGGTACTTTAAAAGAAAGGGGAAAGAATTCCAGAAAAGACAATCTGTAGAGGCAGTACTAGAGCTGCCACAAGTATTTTTCTTCAGTTATGTGTGTGATTAGTTAATTTAATGAACCAAGCCAGTTTTATCATAAATTGTGAATTCAAAGTGGCTGAGGTCACTTGGTCTGTTCAGCCTGGAGAAGAGGAGACTGAGGGGAGACCTCACTGCAGTTACAATTCCCTCGTAAGGGGTAGAGGAGGGGCAGGCACTGATCGCTTCCCTGGGGTGACAATGACAGAATCCAAGGGAGTGGCCTGAAGCTGTGTCAGGGGAGGTTTAAGTTGGATATCAGAAAAAGGCTCTTCCCCCAGAGGGTGTTTGGGCACTGGCACAGGCTCCCCAGGGAGGTGGACACAGCACCAAGCCTGGCACAGCACAAGGAGCGTTTGCACTTCTTTGGGATGGTGTGTGGGGCTAAGAACTGGACTTTGATCCTTGTGGGTCCCTTCCAACACAGGATATTCTATGGTTCTAGAAGTGTATTCTATGAAGTAAATGAACTCTATTTGATGTAAATATTTAGTCAAGTAATTTAATCTATTGTAATAAAATAAACTGAATTTTTAAAATAAAATACGTTCTAGAATATCTTCCTGTGTGTAAGAATTCCTGGAATCTAGATGTTAAAATGTATTTTTCTTATTAGCCCTTGTAATTAGATAGTAAGAAAACAAAGGGAAAAAGAAGTTCTGCTTTGTCTCTGTAGCAGTGCATGTTATACCTCAGCCAGGAGGAAGTGACATAAACTGAATGTTAAAACAAATTGCTATTATTTCTGATAAATTTACACTGGAATAGGAGTGACAGTTGAGTTAGACCAGTGTAGCTTTCATGATACACTAATTCCAGTAAATTTTTCATGTAAACAAACACATTTATTTTTTGACCAAGATTACAATTTTTTAGAAATTAATCCAGAAGTGGCATCATGTATCACTTCAAGTAATTTAAGTTTTGTGTTTTTCTCGATATTTCTTTGAAAGGTCTATTTAAAGGGCATTGTTATTCCAAATGGAAAGTTAAATAAGCACTTTCATCCTTGTTTCATTCTGTCTGTCTTAAAAAACTTCTGAGTGGTTCATGTTGCTAAAATTTGTTAATAATTTTCTTATTTAGGAAATGCCATGCTCTTTTCAGCTTTGCATTGAAATTGAATTGAGTTGCCATTTCAAGTTCATGCTCCTTTGAAATTGTGTGTCACTCAGGGTTATATCCTGGATGTGGTTACTTAAAATGTTGAAGTACAGGTAGCTCATGTTGCAGGGGCTTCTAATTTGTATTGGGGAGTGTGTAAACCTGCTGTACAACAAAGTGCAAGATGCAGGAGCAACAAACTCAGGAAGGAACATCATAAGGCTGGCAGAATAAGATGTATTTAGCATAGTATGGTGCCAGATGCAGCCATGAATAGTGGGCCAAGGGAAGAAGTCTGCACTGCGTAAGGAAAGGCAAAATGCAAGTTTGAATTGGAGGAGGTGGAATCTTTATACAGAAAAGTTTCAGTTTTAGAGTAACGTAAATGTAACTAAAAAATTAAAAGGATTGATATATGAGATGTAATTGTATGTTTTAAGTTGAGCTAAAAGCCTTCCTGATGTTTGTTTTTGCAAAACATAGAAGGAATAAGTAAATTTGTAGAAGGGTATTACATAGCTCCAGTGTTTTATATGGCAGATAGAAGAAAGAATAAAACAGGAATCATAGGATATATGTTTGGAATTTTGTCTTTTGATGTGTTCAATAAAATGTTTAGAGTTCATTGTCACTGATTATTTAGCATCAGCATCAGCTAGTCAATTTTTGTGGTACAGATGCTTCTGTTTTTTATATGGGAAAGCATTCTAATAGTGAGCTGGCATATATAGTTCACATTTGGGAAGCAGTGCAGGTAGTCAAGAATTCAATGTTTTAAGTCTTCTAAGGCAACAGTGGATAAACTATTACCTCCTGTAGGTGTAGCATTTTGTTTAAGTAAAAGAAGTTGTATTTACTTGCTGCTTCTTCAACTACTCCAGCAAACAGAAAGATACTAATTATGTATGAATTCACAAATTGCTGTGAAACATTGTATATTGAGTTTCCATTGTCAAAGAAAAGCTGTTTAGAAAGAGCACAAAATCTTAGGTAGCCTTCAAGTTCAGTTACTCACTTTTGGAGAAGAGACAATCTTATGTAGTTAGTAAAAAAAAAAATTACATGTAAATTGACACATATGAAAGTACAGTCCCTACTCCTGTTGAGTAATCAGTCAGACCAAAGTATTTCACTTGTGAGCAGACAGAGGTGTAGAGGGATTCAGGTGGTTTTTCCTGTTCTGACATGAGTTGTCTGTGAGAAATAAATGAATCCTGTTTGAAGATAAATAATGCAAACATGGAAAAAGGCAGTCAAGGCACAAATCTTGTTGTTCAGTAACCTGCTCAGCTTTCTAAAAATATGGTAATTTCTTGTGCAAGTGGCAAAGTTGTAAAGAAGTGACAAGCAGCAGTGAATGGCATTTGAATGAAAATGTTTTGAGCTGGACACCACAGATTATTTCCATGGAATGTCAAGATGTAATGGTGTAAAAAATGAATAACAGTAAATCATTCTTCTTCAGGACTAAATACAAAACAATAGTCCTATATATTTAAAAGAATTTAATGGGCTAAAATATCTTAGATCAAGTTGTAAAAAAACCCCAAACCCTCAAGTTATAAATAAAAACAAGCTTACATATTTAATTTCAAGTGTTTTTTGTGCTAGGATCCTAAAGATAATTGGCATTTTTCAGATCATACCCTCTAGTTACTTAATTTGTGTGCAGAGAGATAGTATTGCATATGTAAATGAATAATTGAAACATCACTAAGATAACAGAGTGGCTTTGTACATTGCTATCTAAGTGAGTAGTTTGATGTAGAGTGTGAAAGCTCAAAAAATAATTGACTGGCTAGTAAATACAGTTTGGGGCTAGATATATATTAAAATATTAAATGCTTTTAAATTTAAAATAAAAATGTTTCCTATTTTTAAAATGTCTGCGGATTTTTGTTGTTTTGGTGATACTTATTTGAAGATGCCATTATTTTCTGGAGAGTGTGAAACATTTTTTGGAAATGAAAAATTTTTTCATAACAGGAAAGTTATTATTTGAAAAAAGGGGTTCTAATTTGATATTTAAGATGAAGAGATGGTAAGTTTCTGTGTTCTAATACTTCTGATTCTAGTGTTGATAACAACAAAATGGAATTAAAATGAGGTTAATGTAATACTTCTGTAATGACTTTGACTTTCTATGCCACTTCCATAGCCATTCAAGTAGTCTTGGAAACTTTGTAGAAAGACATTTGTTTTTTTAGTATTTCTAAAACTGCCTTGTGTTATAATGAATTTCAAATATAAATTCAGAATTTCATTGTTGTTTTTCTTAAGAACCAAGAATAATAGTGACGTTCATACAAGTAGGACATTTGAACTTCAAGTATGACTTTGAGGAAATACTGCTTTTTTTCTGGTTTCCGATAGTAGAAGAAACCAACGAAAACCTCTGAGAGTTTTTAAAATGCTTTCCATGGTACAACTAATGCCCAGGCAAATCAGAATTTGACAGTATGCTTTGAATCAAAATAATTCTGGTGGTGAATGTGGCATAGATGCATTTTTTATGCAAAAAGAACTTTTTATTTTTTTTTCTGTCTGTGAAGTATACCTGCTTGACACTTCAGCTGTGAGAAACTCACAGAAGGATTAATGTGATGTATAAAACCTGTATTCATGGATGGGAATCTGTACACATTTCATGTGAAAAATTGTAGTACATTTTTTTTTCCTGGCTTTATAATGGTAATACATTACAGGATTTCAGTTTGATAATTTACCTAATCTGTGAACAAGCATTCTAAGACTCTTTACATGAGTGCAAATTGATACAGAAATACAATTTTCAAGTCCTATGTTCACACTGAATTACATAAATAATTAATTAGTCCTGCTGCAGCTAAAGTTTCATTCTTTTTGTAAGGTATCAGCCAATGCTTCTTTTTTCACTCCAGAAAAATGTCATCAGATACTGTGTTTCCATAGAGAACTATAAGGCTTTCAGGCAGTGCCTTTTTTTTAACTACTTACTGTCTGGGAAGTACTGGAGGAAAAAACCCCAAAGTATTCAGTTTTCAAGTTCCTTTTAGGTTGTGGTTAACTTCCTTAAGCACATATTTTGATAGATCAAAGCAGTTTGCTGAACAGTATAAGCATAAGTAAAAATTTAAAAATGGCAATTTAAACCTACTTCAGATGTGACATATGGGAGAGTGTTTTTCCCTGAAGATGTTGTACAGTTAATCTATCCTATTAAAAGGAGACTGTCACTGCCCTTTATTGAGAATCATTCCATGACTGGAATTCAGTTACATCTCCTGCTTAAAGCAGTCTGGACACTGAATTCTGGGGAAGTTGCTTTGGACAGCCTGTTCCAATAATAAAGTAATCATTCTCATAGTTCATTCAGTGGTCCCATGACCATTTATCTGCCTTCTCAACTGTCTTTTTTTTTTTGCCTTCTTATCACTTTCTGACTTGCTCTGTGGACTCCAGATTGGTGTCACACCGTCTTCATATCTCACACTGATTTCCTTCCTGAACATCATTAACCTGTGCCGCTTTCTACGACACTCTCACTTCTGCTGGTCCCTGTGTTCTGGTGAATCACAGTTCCTTCTTGCCTTTTCTGCCACTAGCCTCTGTGTTTGATAGGTGTTATGGCTGGAAGTTATTGAAGAATGAAGATTTTCTGCTCTGGGCCCAGTCTCTAGTCTCATTTGGGTCAGGATAAATAATTCAGAGAAAATTTGGTGTTGTTCCAGTAGCCCCAGACATTCTCAGTTATCCATATGCAGTGTTGGAAGGGGTGGGAGCATGACTCCTGCCAGCAGAACTTTGGGAGATTTCATCTGTTAATCTTTGAGGTCAAAAATTAATATATATGAACTGAAGCTTTTGTCAAATCTCAAAGTATTCCCATGTGTGGGAAGATTCTGTGAAAATGGTAGACACCTGACAAACAACAAATGAATGCCTGACGCACACCAAAGTTCATGCTAATTAAAATACTAATTAAAAAGAAAATTAGCTGCCTTTCCTCTCTGTTCCAGAATACAAATCCACTTTTCTCACCTTGTTACCCCTCTTGATGCAGCAGGATGTCTCATTTGAAGTTCTTGGCAAGTTGAAGTCGTTGGCAAGTTCCTTTTCATGGAAAAATTTTCAGGGGTGGTGTAGGCAAAATGTTACATGATCTCTTCTGCTCAGAGGTAAGAAGTGAAGCAAAAACAATTGTCAGTTTTAGATAGGTCTGGATGTCCAGCTCAAAACAGAAGTGTAAATCTGTCCAATTTGTTTTTCATGGTGGAAGGCATGTTTCTTTGGATCTTTCCTTTTGTCAGATTTAAAAGACACCTGTGTAATAATTTAAGAACAGCACCACAGGCACAAATGTTCCCTGTCATCCTGCAAAACGAACTGAGGAGGTTGTGGAACTGAATGTGTTTCTCAGTCAGTACTTTTACATAGATGTATGAGCCCAGATTTACAAAGGGCATATGTCGAATCAGAGAATGATTTCATTTGGAAGGCTCCTGGGAAAGTAATTTGCAGTTCAGTCCCCTGCTCAAGGCAGGGATAGCATTGAAGTTGGATTCTATAACTGATCTAGGCAATCTGTTCCAGTGATAAACTACTCTCATTCTCGATTTTTCCCGCCTCATCTCCAATTGGAATTTTTCTTGTAGTTGTTTCGGACTCTTGCGTCTTGTCCTTTCGTATTGCATCTCTGGGAATGCAGAGTCTGTTGCCAACTTTTCTTTAATCCCACTCCTTTTTACATAGTGAAAGATGTTACCATGCAACATTAGAGTCCTAAAGTGAAATGCCAAGATCTTGGCAATCAGAATTTGTAAATCTGATAAAACTTCATAAATCTTTATTAAACAGAAAAAAAATCAACCCCCAAGACTGGGATTTATGGTGTTGAGTATAGAGTCTTGCAAAATCAGCAGGAAGAGAGAGATATGTGAAATCCCAGCTTTCATCCAGATGAATGCAGTTGTGTTCAGCTCTGAAAGATGTGTTGCTGTGTGCTGTGGCCACAAAATCCATTCTTTGGTGCTACTCTCCCTGTTTAGAATGTAGGTTTGAGACATAACTGAACCTATAATGTTTCTTATTTGTCAGTACAATACTAATAAACCCATTAACAGATTAATTAATCTGTTACATATCACTAGGAATCACTTACAGTTCTGTAATGCTTTACACGGTTGTTAATTGCATGTAGTTATTTAGTTCTATCACATTTTTGCCTATAAATTGCACCCAGAAATTATTGAATTGCAGTTTTATAACCCTTTAACCTCTCAGCCTGCTTCACAACAAATTTGCAATTCTGTCACCATTTTAACTTCTCACTTCAAGTTTTTTGGATGTAAACTGCATGGAGAGTCCACTGGGTTTCCTAAGGGGCTTCCCTCTGACATCCTGCCAGCCTTTATTAATGAAGCAGCTCAGCTTTGTTATAGTCTGTGGTCATCTGCACTCCTTTCAAAAGATCTGCCCTCTCTTGTTCTTTCACTGCCTTTATAAATTGTTACTTATTTCTCACATTTCTCGACTCTTGTTTTTGTTTCTCTTCTATATCCCTTTCTGAACCCATTCTCCTTTCAAATAAACAAGCTACCCTTTAAATACTCTTTCCCATTGCTTCAATTTGCTACATCCATTTGCAGATTTTGTATATTTCTAAAACCTGCTCCTTGATAATCTCGGTCTTAAATGGTGTAGTTGTTGTTAGGTGCTGAGGGACCTCAAAGATTCTACACCTGCTGAAGATCCCCAACACTGCCTTTCAGTTATCTGCTTAATAGAAATTATGTATTTTTTATTTTACATGCTCTCTAAGACATATCAGTCTACTTTGGCCTTTTTCCCCCTCTACCTGGTGTTAAGTGTGCTTTATCTCTATTCCACTTAGCTCTTTCTTGCCTCATATGCAACTGAACTTACATAGTTTTTCTCACTCTATTTTTTGCTCTTTCAGTATCCTCTTGTCAGGGAGCAGCATGGGCCAGCTGCTCCCTGAGGGAAGAGGAGCAAAGTGCTGAACGTAACAAGGTGGACAGGGCAAGGGCTAAGTCCCTCCTCGGCAGCACTGTCTCAGAGCTGGCCCTGAGCAGAATTAGCCAAACCTCCAGAAGATGGGGTGCTCTTAGCTCCTTTCCAGTGCTCTGTCTCTCAGGTGTTCCATCAGAACTCATTGATCTTGGCAACTTCTGATAATCTCCCCATTTTTCTGCACAGACTGTCCAGTCCTCCATCGGAACCACCTTCGCTTTCAGTGTCAGTCCCTCTCAGATTAGAACCAGATGCTTTTCTGTTCTTTGAAACGATGATTATGCATTAACTCCGATTTTTGAAACTCACATTTAAATGGTGGGGGTTTAATTATATTTTGCATATGTATTTTCATCTTTTGAGGTATTTATTAATAATCAATTCTGATAATATTACTACTTTGCAAACTTTTACAAGGTTTTTAAAAATGTGTTTCTTTCTGTTTCTTTTAGTATCTCCTGAAGCAATTGGATTCCTGTCTGCTGTCGGGGTGTTCATTATTCTCATGTTACTACTTTTCCTATATATTAATAAGAAGATGTGTTTTGAAAATGTTAGTGGTTTCCCAGATCTCGATTCAGGATACACTACAAGAAAGAACTCACAAGATAAACTTTGTAAGTATCTGACATACAGTGTACTAAACTTAATTATAAGAATGCACATTTTTACAAGGACGTAGCAACACAACAGTGTTGGCTTTTCCTGTGACTGCAGTACTCGGAAAGGAGCAAATCTTTGTATCCACAAGCCACAGAAATTCAACAGCTATATAACCAAAGAGTTTGCCTGGTTCTTCTTGCCCTCTGAGAATAGTCTTGAAATGATTTTAAACATTCCATAATTTTGTAACATTAAATCTTTTTGAGTAAATTTGTGGATGGGACTGTTGGATTTTTACTCAGCCTCTTAAAATCCTTCACCATACTTTTGGAGAAGGTCTTGCTTTTATTCACCTGGAAAATAATTTTAAAGAATAATTTTAGTGGCATCTTAGATGTGACTAACACATTATTGAATATTTTTTAATACAACAAGGTCTTTAAGGATCATGTGTAATGAAAAATCAGACCTTGAAAAAGATATTGAGGGTTGGTGAAACAACCTCTTCCTACTTTTGTGCTGTAAAAATTAAACAGGCTTTATTAGCTGACTTGAGAGAAAGAGACAGGCACCAGAGAACAGAATGTGGAACTGAAGAGGCCTTCTTCCCCTCTACCTCTTTAAAAGAATTTTTACATTTTTATTTTCAATGTTCTAGGAAGAAAAACAACTTTTCCCCCCAGAAATTGTCTGTCATTAACTTTCTTTGTTTTGCTACAGAACAAGTCTTGATGTTCTAAAATATCTTACCTTATGTAAAGGACAACAGATATTTTGGGGTGAAGAAGTGTCCACGATATGTGTTGTGTCATGTTAATAGCTTGGTTTAGTGTGACATGGATGAAAGGATATAATTTAAATATCTCACAACTTCTTCTTTGCAGGTTAGAATAAAAAAAAAAATCCACCTCACACAGTTGTCTTGTTTTTGAAAATAATGAAATTTATTATGGCTAGTTGATGCTGCATTTGATGAAAGACTATGGTTTTGCTGGTTGATTATGGCTTCATTTCAAGATATTTATTTAGCTGTTTTCTTATTATTTGCACTGCATATTGAATGAAAAGAGGAAAGCTGCAACTTCCCCTGGTTAATGTATTGATTTTTGAGATAGCAATGGGAAATAGCTCTGAAATTGAAGCTGGAGAAACAGAGATTATCAGTTTGTGAAACAGAGGACCTCTCACTATTAAAAGCTGTTGCTGAATAGGCTGGACAAATGGCGTTTTTTAGAAACCTTCACCAAAATCTGAACCTTCCCTCTGTGTCTTCCCTGGTGGACACGCTCAGCAGTGCTGTGGATGACCTGGCCAGCGTTGTTGGCGAGGTTGGCTACTCTGTAGCTGACTCGGTGACAGAGCAAGTAACCAGCATGATCAATGGCCTGCGGGCAGAAGATGAGAGCTCCAAAACACAGAGTGGTGAACCTGTGGAAGGCAGAGAGGAGCACACACCATCATTAACTCATTCTCCAGAAATTAATATGAAAACACAGAGAGGTGCTGCAGAACATAAAGAGACTCCTAATTCCAATTCGTTAGATTTTGTCAAAAAAGGTACAAGTCAAGTTGGAGTATCTGACCATGTCTCGAACAAAAACCAGTGCCAGTTAAGAGGCACAGATAATAATAATCCTGTCAGTGATGCAGCAGTACCTCAGGATTTGAAGAGTGTAGGAGGACCTTTTAAAAGGGAAGCAGTAGGGGGAAATGAGTGTTTTATAAATTGTAAGGATAGTAACCTGAAAAGTAATAAATTTACAGTGGAGCAATGTATTGAAGAGCAAGATAATTGTCTCTATGCAGTATCAGATAATTCTAAGAATCACATGCATAAAAAAATCAAACCACAGTCACCTGGAGTTGATTTTAAAGATTCTGGTAAAGTGCACAGTATGAATGTTCCCCAAGATTTAGAAACAAAACTTGTTGAAGTACAGAAGGAGAAATTCTCAGACTCCAGCTTGAAGAAGATGCACAATGACCCTCCAAATTGCCTTAATGAAATCAAAGAAAAGAAATCTGAAGCCTTTGACAGAAAAGGAAAACCCATCTCAAAGGATGAAGTCCATGTGTCAACTACAGTTGTGAATGAGGGTAAAAGGAAAAACTCAAAGAAATTAGAGCTATATAATAAGAAGACAGCAGGAAAAGGTGAGGAGTCTGTCAGCAAACTGCATTCTTCAGCCTTTCCTGAAACTTATGATATTTCCTACTTTTTTCACCTAATTCACACATTTAGTGATAGCGTTTCCTGTGAGTGAAAGTAGGTTTGTTTGTTTCAGTGCTTTATTTTCTAATTATGTTGAGATTTCTTGGCCAAAGTGTCACTTAAAGGAACTGATTAATAAATGCCTTTTCTATGTTCTAACTTTACTCTTTCTCTATACGTTTTTTCTTGCCTTCTCTGCCTTGTGGTGTTTCTCTGCCTTTCAGTTTCTGCTGAAAACGATGAATTAATTAATAATGGAAATAATTACTTGTTCTGTGAAAGTGATTTTTTTTTTGTTTCTTTTAAAAGCATTGCACAAGATATGCTATGACAAGAAAATAAATAACTTATTTTGCATCTACATTACGGTAGATCTTCAGAATATTTCTGGGATATGTAAGATAATGGTTTCAAGACACAATGAGAAATGAGTCACTCAATGAGAAGTGGCAATTAAGCAATTTTAAGAAGGAAGTGAAGGAGGCTTGTCTTAAAGTTGTAAAAGAAAACCTGTGTGTTGTTGTTATGGATACTTTGTGTGCCGTCTTCAACATCCAGTCTTAGTGTGATAAGGAAATTGCAATAACAGTTTGTGAGAAGTAAAATCTTGCAATTTTACATACTTTTGCTGGCTGCATAGTAAATTTTTAGAAAGCAACACATGCTTTTCTAGAGGTGATGCTTCTGTAAAGAAATGAATGATTTCCTAATAGAAACACATTTTTTTTCTTCAGTTGTGTGTGTTTTCCTTATCTGAAAATTTCAGTTATCTGCTTGTTGAGTTTTGGTTTGGTTTTGTTTGTTTGGTTTTTTTTTTAATTTGAATTAGGAGTGTTTTCCATGTTTGTATGATAAACTATGATATCATCTATTTCTTTCCATAATACTGTATTTGTAAGGTATATTCTCTCAAAAATGGCATTTAGGTCCCATAATAAGCAAATTAATAGCTTTCAATGGGTTTTCATAATTGCTCATGACCCGTGTCAGCCAAATAAAGGAAAGGTTTTACTAAGAACGTATATTTTCTTAGACGAGTTTCTAAATAAGGTATAAAAATCAAATGAGAAGTAGCAAGCAAAAGGCACCCTGAGATTTTTCATTCTTTTTTTTTTTTTAATGTACAGGAAGCTATTTTTTCCCAAGAAACTGAAACCAAGCATTGTAATTAAAAAAAATATTTGCATGGATAGTTTATGTTTTAACTTCAAGGCGGTTTTTCAAGTCCTCTGAAGAGGTCTTGCTTCACAACTTATAAAAATGGTATATATTCTCTTTCTTTTATGATGGGAAGTGGAGAAAAAATAAAATCTGTTATCACTGAGAACTTAAGAATGCTTAAAAAAGTTAGTGTATTATTAGAGACATAACTTTCAACTCTTCTTTCAAACATGTTGCTCCATGTTTTATACTATTCCACTCTTTATGCAGGCTGATTAATTAACCTGATTTCATATTTGTGAATCCACTTCTTGTAATGTTAAAGGATGCACCTAATACTGATGTCTTCTGGCACTGTATTTTAGGCCTGGTATGCTCTGCTTTAATTACAGTTGTGGAAATCTGTAGAAGTTTCCTGTGTGGCAGGTTTCAACCTCTGGAGGGCCATATGAGATACAGTATTTTACTCTGTGTTACAGCAAAGGAGATTCCTTTTTCAGGGCAACCTCCTGCAGTGAAATGTGTTAGCCAGAATATATTCTGCTTGGTGCGATATTTTCAATAAGTGATCAGTGAATTGAACTCGCTTTATAGCCATCCATAAATGGGAAGAACCATATCTGCTAGGCTTGAATTAATAGCCTGGAGTTGAAAGATATAATTGCTCCTTAGCAGTCTTTTAAGACACCATTTTCCCTATAAATAGTAAATTAGGTTGATGGACACATTGTGTGTAGAGCTGGTAGCCCCACATCCAGTTAAGGTTTTCTGACATTTTCCATTTCAAGACCTTATTATGAGCTTCCTAAATTAAGTGCCAAATTTGAAAGAATTGTGAGGAAATTAGGCATTCTTTCTGTCTGAGATCTTCTTGTTTGGTTTTTTCCCTAAGATGTACTTTAAAATCTTTAACTGTTTCCAAAAATAGATTATGGGAAAAACATGCTGGCTATTTGTGCAAAAAAATTAGATTTCACATCAGCTCACATCAGCTTCACAAAGATGCTGTGGCACCTTTGTGTATTGGAATATGTGCTTGAAATGTGGGAGAGCACTTCTCCCACAGGAGAATGCCCATGTTCTTCTGTGAAAAAACATCTAAGTTTGACAAAGTTGGAAACTTTTGGAAAGTTTGCTTTTTGAAAAGACATGGTAAACACTTCTTATACTTTGCTTGTTAAATTCACTGACCATCCCATTTGCACTCATATGCTTCATTGTAGGGATTGAGGAAGAGAGCAGGATTTACCCTGCCTTTGATATTTATTTTTACTGAAGGAGGCTGGGAGTTTGAAGAGAAGAATTCAGAATAAACATATTCTACATGAGGACAGAAATTTCCTGAATAGGGCATGATGCACATGGTAGATTAGGATTTGAACTGGGATGGTTGACAGCTGTGGAGAGAACTGATAGCTTCATGTGAAGGTGGAGAGACTAAGGGTGAAAGACCAAAATTACATGAGTAGTTAAGTGCAAGTAAAGAGAATTTGGGATTGAATAGACAAAGAGAATAGAGTAAATCATCATAAGAGACCAAAAGTGGGTGCTTGGAGCAAGAACTTGAGTATGGGGCTGGGAGGCAGGAATTTGGTATACTATTCTACTTGTATAAATGTAACTTTCCAAAAGATTTCTTACCTAAACCTGCAGCAGAGGTTTTTCTGTATGAGTACCAGGGAGAAAAAGACCTCTATGGGAAGCGGTTCCTAAAAGTAGGAAGGATGGACCTCTGTAGTACTAAGAGGCAAACACTTGACTGTAAAATAGCCTAGATGGCTGGCATACATTGAGTTAATTTAATTTTAACTGGCTGAATTTTGAGTAAGCTGAATCTCTCCTTTAGCAGGAATACCCAGCCAGAGGAGTGAGACTGGCTGGGCATGAAGACAGACACTGATGGGAGTGTAAGTGCAGGTCTGGAGCTGAGGGCATAAAAGCAGGGAGGGGAGAAGCAGTTGAGCATAGCTCGATAGCATGTTGGACAACATTCCCTCAGATTCAGGGGCTGAAAAACAGCATTATGGGCATCTCAAAGCTCTGCTGGTAATGGAAATCAATTGGCAAATCATACACCATAGGCTTGCTCTTACAGTAAAAGTAATGCTGACTTCTTTTGAGTTTCTATGAACTCTTAATGCCTGTTAGAGTCTGAGATCTACAGAACCTCTGCAAGGCATGTTAAATTTGGGCAGAATCCATTTGAACATTGGAAAAGGGGAGGAGGAATTTTTCCCTTTACAGAAATAAAAAGGCAGCTAGTCTTTGATTTGTGGTAGGAAGTTATGCTTGAGATGTGGTTAGAAAATGTTGGCCACAGGAGTGGGCACTACAGAACTGCTATAAAAGAATTAACTAGACAGATTTTTTTCCTGTGTAATTTTTCCTGTTGCCAGATGTCTGCAGTAAAAATCTGCATTAATTTCAGTTATTGAACAAGGAGCTGTTTATTGTAAGTTAAATAAAATTGTGCATGCAAACATCTTTCACTAGCATTTTCTCATTTGTTATTGTGAGTTTAAGCACTACTGGCATAAATATCCTAAAGATGGTTTTGTTTTAGGCTTCTTTTTGTAAATCAGTTTCATTTCTGTGCTATGCTACATGCTCACATAAAAAATCAGCTGGGAATGTAGGATCAGGAGCTGCTTGCTTGATCTGTTAGGTATCCAAATGTAGTATTGCAGCAGTGTTGGATTTACTTCACATAAATTATTTTAAGCATTTTTCTACTTAATGAAGGGTTTCAAGAATGCCTATGTGTTGCCTTACATAGATCTGTTTTCTGTTGAATAAGTGTTAGAATGGTTTTTTGGGGCTTAATGATCTTTCAGGTCTTCCAGAAAATGAAAACAGCTCTCAGCAATAACAAAATCATAATGCTTGTAATGACAACAAGATATTTTTAAAATATTACAGAAATTTTAATTGAAATGGCTTAAATATCTTCAGTGATAACCTTTTATGGTTATTTTCTTGTATTCTATTTTGAGCTGTAGTCGATTTGCTTTATTTTATTCAAACAGACAATTCTTATATGAGTAAAGACCAGCATGGTTCATCATCTGAGAGTGAAGATGAAGCACTGGGTAAATATCATGAGGCCTTGTCTAGAACCCAGAGTTCCAGGCTGCCAGTGGTGGATGGCAGACAGCAAAAAAACTATATATGGGAAACCAGACAAAAATATAGTCCCCTGTCTGCAGAATATGATGGATACAGTAGTGAAGCCTCAATAGATGAAGGTAAGAGTGATTTAAAAGCCTTCCTTTTATTCCAAATTTCAGAATTGTGGTCTGGATAAGTAAGTCCTAGATGGGAGCAGCTTGACTAGCAAATAGTCAGTGTCTGCAAGAAATATCCAGACACCTCTTATATTAGTGCATGCTCAAAAAATAAAAAGAAAAACACACAATTGTATACATTCTTCCAGAAATACTACAAATGATACAATATCTTGTTATATTAAGTTTCATTTAATTTTACCATTATTCATTTCATTTTTGGGGCAATCTAAACTGTTTTGACTGAGGAAGGAGACATGGCAACTCTTGTTGAATTTGTTGTATTATAAAGAAAAAGAAGACATGTTATTCCTGTATTGATAAGCTGTTCTAACAGCAAAGTAAATGGAGTTGGTTGTTGGCTACAGTGTATATGGTCGTTGCAGTGTGTATTGCTGGAATGTTCTCTATCTTCTTCTCTTGAAATGACAGAAGGAAATTACTGCAAATATTAGATTAATGTGTTTTTCCATGGTGCTAGAAGTTGGATTTAAGCAATGGGTGTTTTCTCACATGCTATATATTCCTTGATTTTAAACTGGGGTGGCAGCTTGACTTAGAGGCTAAGAATTCTGCTGTCAGTATTTTGTCAATATGCTTTTTGTATTTGAAAATAGCTGGGTAAGAACTGTGTCTATAGCCAGTTTCAAGCATGAAAAGTGAACTTTTGTGGAAGCTCAGTAAAAGCCAGATTCTGATACAGGTGCTGTGTTATAGCAAGGTATTTTTGGTCTCCCTTTAGTACGTTAAAATGCAAAGGTTTTTTAGTGTTTGATATTTTCTAATAAAAACTGGATACATGTAATTAAAAGGTGCCTCACCTTAAATGTTCTATGCAGTCCAGACAGGCTTGAAAAAATTTACATTTTCTACAATATGGTATAATTAAATGATATAAAACTCTGTCTGCTGTTGAAATTTGAAATTAGTACATGGTCATTCTTGATTCCAAGCTAAGACTTGAAGGACATGAAAGCCATAGTTAAAGTAAGTTGCAGAGTAAAAGGATTCTTTCTTGATGATCAAAAAATTCATTCCTTTCCTTTGCTGTTAAATTGTAGGAAGGCAGGGAGTCCGAGTTCTAGCAAATAGTGAAGGAGATGCAGAGGTGAGGTCAGGTGGTAAGAACTTATCCTTGAACACTGTGATGGAGAAGGAATAGGAATAGTAAAAGTGTGTTTGGTTTTGATATCTACTGAGATCTCTCAACAGAATTGGTGGAGGGAATATGAAATATAAGATACTCAGGTTTTTTTATGGCTTGTGTCACTGTTGGGAAAGAATGATGATGAATATTAACAGGAGATGGAAAAATTATTAGCAAGTAATACCAGATAAAAATTACACAAGATTTATACAGGAAGACTACTTTCAGATATCTGGAATAATATATTTCTCTCTCTGCAAACTACTGAGGCTAGTTGTTGAAATAGCCATAGTCATATGACGTTTCTCTTTTTATTTTGTAATTGTTCAGAAGGTTTTGTTCAATCTAATTCATCTTCTCAGTGAAAAGTCCTGAGTTCATCTGAGCTTTTTACTTTGGCCCTATAAGATTTAAACTCCAAAAGCATTGTGGTAGCCTGTATCCATTTTTTAAAAGTTTTAATGACCGTGTTCCTTACCATCCTCTTAAGTCATCAGAGTTTATAGTAATCAGTTTTTATCCTGGGGAGTGATAGTTTCCAGTCTGGAAATCTACATCAGGATTCCAGTCTAAGACAAAAGAAGCTTTTTGGCAAGCCCAAATATTGCATCCAGAAAGTTACAGTGGTTACCCCCTCCTTGTTTTTTGTTATTCTTGTGTTAATAATGTCAGTCACCAGGTGCTATTCCTTTTCAATGTTCTCTCCATATTCAGAAAGCAGGTTGGATATAAGCTCCATTTAAAAATTTATTGTAGTGAAAGAACATGCAGGGTTTGGAAGCAAAAAACTTCTAAAAAAAATCAAAGCATTCTAACTTAAAATTTTTAACCACATACTTCTACTTGCACAAAAACTTTAATAGTGTCAGTATTTTGCTTTTGCTGCTGCTTCTGAGAGCATTCTCTTCCCACATTTTACAAGGAATGGAGAATCAGCAGTGTTATTTTTTTGACAGCCTGCAATCATTGTACAGGGTATGTTTGGCAAAATGCTTGCAGATTAGAGTGATGAGTTTGTCTCATTTTATTAATACATTATTCGCAACAAAATTGAGTTCAGTACTAGTAAAAAAAAAAAAAGTTTTGGACATGGCAACAGATTAACAACCTAGTATTTTTCACTTCTCAGTGACCTGAAGGTGGCACACTGGAATAATTAGTGTTAGGACTTTTTATGTTCTTCCTGAATTACTTCAAAGAATCTTTGCACAATGATAAAAATGTTTTAAAACAGAGGAAGAGACAGTGCATGCCTCATGTGATGATCATTACAGAGGGAAAGCTACCCAACAAAGAACTTCAATGAAAAGAGGTGAAAACCTCATGAAGAAGGCCTGCAGTCAGAAATAAATCAGACATTGTTACTACCAAGCAGTTCATATGTGTTCAGAGAAACAGTTCACTTAATGGATGACATTAAGAATCTCTAATTCCAAGGGGAAAGCATCAACATTCCAGATATTTCAGTGTGATTTTTAAAAATGCAAAGCTTTACTGTTCCTTAAACTTGGAAAAAAAATCTGTAGAAGACTTGATGCCCTTGGAATGCTGAAATTATTTGTTAAATACCTGGCTTTTATGGCTATTGAATTACTTTTATAAAAAAGCATAAAGACAGATGATAGAACCATTTCTTGACTCTTTTGTGGAACAAGCAGTGTGTATTTAATTGTTTAATATGAGAAAAAATTGTCAGTTCATTTGACTTTTTGTGCTCCTGTTTTCTCATATGTGCTTTATCATGTCTGTTTCTAAGTGTAAGGTTTTGGCTGTACTTCCATTGTAAGACACTGATCGCTCCATATGTTGAATATATAACACTTGATGGTGTTAAAGTGAAGTGATGAGGGGACAGAATTAATTTTTGTCTCAGCACTGATTTCCTCCTGCTCGTTGCTAGTATAGCAGCCCCTGATCATTAAGAGTGAGGACAAGGGGGAATGGTTTTAGAGAGATCTGAAAGATTTGCTGGTACCAAATGGGTTTAGATTAGATATTAGGAAAAATTAATTTCTGTGAGGGTAGCAAGGCACTGGCACAGGTTTTCCAGAGAAGTTGTGGATGCCCCATCCCTGGATGCCCAGGCCAGGCTGGATGGGGTTTTGAGTAACCTGGTCTAGAGGAAGGTCCCTGTCCAGAGCAGGGGGGTGGGAACGAGATAGTCTGTAAGATCCCTTCCAGCCCAAACCATTCCATGATTCCATGACTATGAATTCCATCAAAGATAGAGTAATAGGAGTAATGGAAATGATATTTAATTTTCAGAAAATTTTGGATTTCTCTGCTGAATTTTTTCTTCAGCGTTTAATCTCTGTCACATGTTCTGTTTTTGCAGTAGTGAGCTGTGTGTTTTCAAAGGAGTCAATAAACTGATAACGGCTTACTCTGAACGTCTGTCTTCACTTTTTAAATTTGTGTGTTTAGATGTGTATTTACCTAACTCTGCACACATAGAATTTAACAAAGAGACAAAAATATAATCTTGTCATTACTGATACACCCTGGATGTTTTGCTTGCCTTGCAAAAAACATGTATAATATTAATATGTTTGCATCATTCAGACCATCAAAATGTCTGAACATGGTATTTTAAGGTTTGCATATTGTATATACTACTAATTAGTTTATTACAACCATTTTCTGGCTGCATGCCTCTAAAAGGATCATACTCTGAAGCCTGAAAAATTGTGTTGTATGTTTTCATATCATTCTTTTCTCCTCTAGATGGCCATATTAATCTTTCTTTTCAGCATATTTATACAGAACTCACATGGCATTTTGTGTAATGTTTTTAATACTGAAATGAAGACAACTATATGCTCTGCAGGCTTTGTTGTTGTATTTTTATGATGGAATGTTCTAGTAGCACTTCAGGTACTGCTGTGCAATACAGAGGTTTAAATTTTCATTCATATATACCTGCTTATGGCCAGTGTCTGACCTACTTTATATATTTGTGTTGCATATTTGATGCATTTAGATTTCCATATGTTTTACATGTATATATATAAAAAATGAAAATTAAATTACTACCGTGCTTGAATGCAAGTATTTCTATAGACTGTAAGCCACTGTAAATATGTAACCTTTGCAGTGAGCTCCTCATGGACAGGCTTAATTCCAGAGTTTCACTAAAGGAAAACCTAACTCAATAGAAGATCAAGTTGATGACAAATGTGATCATTAGAAGTAAAATGGTCCTGAGGTTTACACCTGAAATTTTCATCTCTTGCACAAGAGAGGAAAAGTTTTCAATCAAAAAAAAGTAAATCTGTGTAGCTACAGGATGTGTGGCTCAATCTCTGTGCTTAGGCCCAGAGTTTTGGGGTCAGCTCGAAGTTTGAAATCTTAATTTTGCCAATAATATTACTTTTGTACTTTCTAATATTATCCAGTAAAGTATGGATACTTAGTGAAATGACCTCTTTCTCCTGTTTTCCTGACAAAACTTCCTTTTAGGTTTTTCTAGTGTGTATCCTACTTCTTATATTATTTCCTGCCATTTCAATATGTTAATTATGTAGTATTGCCTTTATGTGCTCCAACTATTTGTAATATTTTGGAAGAGGGTATTAATATAGACTGTATTATTACACATCTATTTCAGAAAATAAAGAATAAAAAATAAGGGGGGGGGAAAAAAGGCAAGCCATAAGATATTTATGCTAACAAAGAGTTTATGAATTGAAATAGGGATCTAAAAATTGGCAATCTTTGTATTTCATAATTGGAAATATTTTTTAGTATACTGGGTATACAGTATATATCTTAAATGGACCGTGCTTACTTAATAACTTGAATTTCAAAAAACCATACAATATTATATTGAATTGGCCTCTTTGTCTGCTGTAGTGGCTGCTTCCTCAACTTTGAAAAGTCAAGCATTATACAGACAAGTTGTGTTTGTATTATCTCCATAAGCTTCACAGGCGATGTATTTTCTTGAAGGAAACAGTCCCCTAAATTCCTAAAAATTGAAGTTTTTAAACTTAGAAACTTAAACTTAGTTTTTAAACTTAAATATATTAAGATTACAGTTTTATGGACAGATGTCAAAAACTATAGATGGTTTTTTGCTTGTGAAATCAAGATCCTCTGAATACCCTGGGATGAGCAAGGTAGAAGAGGGGAAGAAAACAGTTTGGGGTTTTTTGTAGTTAATTTGTGATATGCTTAAAGCATGTCTTGCCTAAATTACTTCTTTAATAGCTGTGCAAAATTCCTGACTAGGAGCAAGCAAGGGGGATTGATCCCATTTTGAGGCAAAGTAAGTCACATCATGAAGAGAAAAGGAGTAAGTTTACTTGCTTATTTAGTGTACTTAAATGTACTTTATTTAGCTATAGTATGCCAGTTCAGTACAACCACAGGTTCCATCTCCAGCCTGTTTTAAAATCTTTTTCTGACTTCTCAGTTGGTAAAGCCCCCTGGCTGAAGACATGTTATTTCTGAGATTGGCCCAAGTGCCTTACATTTCACGAGGTTTTTTTGAAACATATGGAAGCACTAAAAGACTGCAGCGAGAAAACATAAGTTCTCTTAAATGAGAATCTGCTCCTCTAGCAGGCATATGCTACTGGATTTTATCCATGTTTTCCATATTGTGAAGGTAGAATATGGTTATTTTTGTAGTTTATCTTCTCCACTTCTATTCTTCTCTAGGCTTTTGGCACTTTATGTTGATGTGTCTGTGGACATATGTTTGCCTTGTTCCTCAGTGTCAATCTTTGCACGTGAAGGCGACTGTTCTTCTGGAATCTCTTGGATCTAATTCTTTATGCATCTTTTGCCTTTTCTTTCTCTCTTTTTAGTTTTCATGTCTCAGGAAAAGTCTCCTCACTGAATTAGTTAACGTGTATATATAGAAATTTCCTCTCAGTGTCTTTCCAACGTAAACACTAAAAGCTCTTTCACAAGCATCTCAGAACTGGTGTAGAGGTGAATCTCCCAGTCTGTGTAAGCAACCTGATGAGTTTTCACTGGTAAATACATTCTGTGAAGCAGGATCCTACTTCTTCAGACTTACCAAGCTGAGGTGAAAGCCATTGGACAGGCTGAGAAAGGAAGAACAGAGCACTCAATGAATTCCATGATAACCAGATGTTTTGCAGTTTAGTTTCTGTATTACTCCTTGCATGTAAGTAGATCTATTTTCAAGCCAAGTGTGAATGAAAACTTACTGTTTTGAAATTAAAGAGTGAGGGCCTCTGTATGGCTGTATGATGTTCAGCAAAATAAGGCCACAAAGTTCTCTCAAAATTGGTCTCTCTGTACATTTCAGATGCTAAGCACTACAGGCAAAAAAGATATCTGACATGGAAAAGAACTGTGTACTGGTATTCACACTGGAGGACTGAAAGCTCAGTTATTTTAAATATAAGTATAAATTGTTATTTTTCTGCTTTTTCCTTTAATGTGCCTTAAAGAAATGAATTAATTCAATGAAAAGAGTATTTAGGAAGAAGGTGGCCATCCACTTTTTTCTTTATCAGATTACCCGTGAGATTCTTCTGGTATAACACCTCTTGGAAGTAAATACTCCTTTTGTCTTGCAATTTTGGATAGCTTAGGACTTCAAATAGTACATTCAAGGTACTTTTTACTGAAGAGATTTAAGACAAGCCTTAGATGCCTTCAGAGCAGGGTTTCTAAATACTTCAGAGTGTATTTTGAAGGCTGAGTCATGTTACAGCTGTGAATACTCCAGATATTCATACTCATGTATCTTATCTGACAGTACTTGTGTACCATCAGTTGATGTTATTGATGCATCTTTTTGGAGATTTTGGGAGATTTTTTCGTTAAAATATTTCTTTCATTGGTCCAGTTTCCTTATGCTTGTTTTTCTATTATGTGGGCATCTATCCCTGACATTTTTTATTCTAGGAGTAATTAAAAATCTTCCTGTAGTACAGGAGAGTGCAGTGATGCAATACTAATGATACAAAGTTCTGATTCCTCATCATGTGTGTCTGACTCCTCTGGGGAATTGAAATGAGTCTTCGTTGGCTCCAAGCCCTTAAAAATCGGAGAATGACAGTGTCTTGTAGTTTTGAGGCTTCTGGGGAATGTGGCTGTTGAATCCATTACTATATCAAGGGAATATTCAAGGATAATTTAGTAAAAAAGATACTTTGGCAATTCAAGGACCTGCAGAATATTGTCCAGAGCTATCTTGATTTGCAATGCTTTCTACTTAGTGTCTGATGCTGTAGGTTTGGGGTTTCTTGTGTTTTTTCTTTAGTGAGGGTTTTGCTTGGGGTTTAGTGGGATTTTTTTGAGTTCCAAAGTAGCTTCCTAGTGCATTATGACAGACTTCAATTGTTCTTCTGTAATAGTGGAAGACAGTTCTGTTAAGTGCTTGAAATTATGATGCAGGTTTCCGCAAAATATACTCAGCTGAGCATTGCAGAGACTAAGATGATTTAAAGATTAACTCTTGCTCTTTCATTCAGTTTTACAGAATTCATATATTTTTTTCCTTCCCAAGGAAGTGTAGCCCTTTGTCTTGTGAGAAGTTCCTGATATCAAGGAACTTTTCATGTAAGCAATTGAGCTATGATCATCTTGAGGTTAGCTTCTTTACTTGTATGAATAGCAGGTGTGCATAATGTTTACAAATTCTTGAGTCCTGGAATGGGCTGAATTTACAGATGGGGGTAGAAAGTACATGTGCAATTCAATTTTACTCATGTAATTTTCTTAAGGAATATTATGGAGGGGGCAAGACATAAACAGGGAATTTAAATGCAAAGGAGATCCATGTCTGAGTTGAAACACAGTTTGGAAGAGAAGGGAACTTCATTGATGACTTGTGAGTTTAAAAGCCAGATAGATGATATCAAAGTTGTGCACAGACTTTTCAATCAAAATAAACACATGAAAGTGCTTGATAGAATGAATTTGAGTAATTCTGAAATAATGGGTTTACCCTGTGATGAGCAGCAGAGATGCTGGAAAAAAAAGATGCTGTTAAAGTATGCACATCATCTACTTCTGAGAGAAGAAACCTGGTAACAAAACTTGGAGCTAGGGGTGATGACAAAATTTTCCACAGAAAAATTCTTTTCCAGTTAGACCAACTCGAAAAAGGAGGAAAAACTGTCTTTCAATGGAAAAGGGCTTTTTTCCCTGATCTACACAAGTGAGCAAAGCAATCTCTCAAATTAGGTTTCTCCTGCCAGCATTTTGAAGTCTTTGAAGAAATACCCTTTCCATCGACGTGAAGACTTTGACAAAAGTCACCCTTAGCAATGTGATTTCTCTGAAGTGATGTAAATCATACATTAGTGATAACAGGAAAGTTTTCATTTTATTGTAAACTTATTCTTTTAATAGCTCTCTCATCTATTTGAATCTGGAATTTATGAGAAGATCATTAACTTGGAAAAGTTCACAGACATATTTGTGACTGAAATAGTTCGTATTTAAAATAGATGCTCTACATTCATAAAATGTAGAACTGTTTTTGTTCTAAACACAAGAGATAGTACTATATCAGCAGAAAATTTCATTTCCTTGATGAGCCGAGTGCTTTTGCTGATTCTGGGAGATCATGGCTCTATCATGGAAGGAATGACTAAGAAGCAGGATTGAACAGTAGACTGGAAATCTCTGTGTAGACATTAGGTACACTGGAGAAAGGAATTTTACCCAGAACTCTACTTACCTGCTGAGAGTAATCATGCTACTTGATTAGCACGGTAGACCAGTTTAGATAAATATGAGAACTAAAAACTAGAACAGCTTTCATAGAATGGAACTGTAGAATGTTTTGGGTTGGAAGGGAACTTAAAGATCATCTGGTTCCAAACCCCCACCATGGGCAGGGATTCCACCCGTTAGATCAGGTTTACCCATCCAACCTGATCTTGAACTTTATGTAAGAATACTACAAAAGAATGCCTTATCAGTTCTTCCTCCATAGCAGCTGAGATAAATGGAGCATTCTTCTTATATTTAAAGGTTAAAATCAACGTATTTTTAACTCTAGTCTGAAACAAAAGTTTGCCTTCCAGCTGTGCCTTTTCCCTGTAGGTTAAGGACAGGTTATCATTAGGACTTTGTTTACATTCTGATCACAGTACATTTTAACCTTCTCTTTGGTGAAAGAAGAACAGCAGGTGTTTCTTGTAACAGAACTCTTTTTCTGTTTTGTTACCTAATGTAGATTGTTTTCCTTATGCATATGTATCTACCTCATAGACTTGCTATAACTATATTGTAAGTATTCTCTTGGAATGGTTTAATGAATCTTTTGTCCTTACACAAGTTGAATAAAGTTACCATTTTAATCTGATACCATGTATCATTGTTAGGATAATTATTTTCATAGCTACTTTGCGTATATTATATGAGACTTGTATTTGAGTAGACAACATGGCATTGGGTCTGTAGCTTCTGTGGAGGCAAAGGTCTGTAATTTGTTTTCTTGCAAAGTAAGTTCTTATTTACTACTTGGAACACTTTTGTCTTATAAAGTTATTCTAACTTTTAGAAATTATTGGAATGTTTTCCTTGAGGAGAGGGGTAAGCATGATGTGTTATACAACTTAAAGTAGTTTTTTTGGTTTGTGTCCTTCTGTTTTGGGGTGAGCTTTTGGTGGTTTTGGTGGTGGAGTTGGTTTGTTTGCAATTACCAAATGTGGAGTGTTTGCAACACTCCACTGTGTTTACAAGCTGGAAATAGATCCTTAGGTAATGTAATTGCCATGCTTCTGGTCATTTCAGTGCAGCTAAAGGTTATCTGCTATGAAGGAATCATGGTCTCATGAAAGCACGTGGGAAAACTCAAAGGGAAAATTATTTTGTTATGGAAATTTGGATTCTGGTCCTTTGAGAGAAGCTAGCAGACATGCTTAACTGGGTATCAGATTTTCTGTGTGGTCACCTATGCCCAATTCAATTAAAGCTTGATCTTTAAATTTGTAAATAGGAAATCCTGCTGCATTCACCTTCTCACCAGAAATAGTTCAGCAGCATGTGTTTTTGCGTGTATATCTGTACAATTTCTTGAAAAAAAAAAAAAAAGACCCAGCTCTTTGTTTTGACCTTTGGTTTCTGTCTTCTTGAACCTTTCTAAATTTTGTCCTTAAAAGTAATTTGTGAAAGATTTTCAATGATCATGATTTCCTAATTGTTATACTTTTAAAGGAAGTTTTATTACACTCCTTTGCGAGTATATCAATTTGTCACATAAAGGTTAAAAATTAGATACATTTTATTCATGTTAAAGTCACACCCAGCTTATTTAAAGGCAGCTTTGACTTAGAGTTGCAAGCCTGAGGATATTGATTTGAATTATGCATGACTGTCTGGTATGCAGTTCCATTAGCCTGCTGGATGGATAATGTAAACATGTTCAGAATTTTAAGTATCCTATATGAGCGGCAGGTTAAAAATAGAGCTGATAAGAGCATGTGTATCTGAAAAATCCAAATCTTGAAGAATAAAACTACAAAAGGTTCATGTCTTCAAGAGGCTGACTTCAGGTGTGATTTTCTTTCCTTTGAACAAATACAGCTGATGTGTGTGACTTGAACAGGTGACACGAGTGCTGTTGGCTGCTGCAAAGCGTTGACATCTGTACCACAAAAGACACTTGGAGCCAAAAGGCCAGGACCAACTCTGTGACTTTTGGCAAAAAAAGTGGGGTTGTATCTCTTCTGGTTTAAATTCATCAAGACTTAGTCTAGGTATCAGGCTAATTTCTTCGTATCTTCAAGGAAGATATGATTTGGGATGTTATCTGATTTTGGTCAAACTTTCTGTGGCTTTCTGTTCATGGTTATATCTGATCAGTTGTTTGGTTATCCCTGTGTTTTAACAGTCAGTAGTTTGGTAGTAGAAATAATGACTTCTGAAACTTTGTTTTTAAATCCTCAGCTCAGGTAGTATCTTTTTAGATTTTTGTCCAAGTTCCTGTGAATTTTAATAGGAAAAAACCCTTACAGCTATGGAATGAGAAGTATAATGTAATCTATGTTACATTTTATATTATAACTATATTATAAGTTATAAGAGTTATTAGATTTCCAAGTGTTTCTGTTGCATCTGTAGCATTTGTGGCAATTTGATGAGTTGAATGAAAATCAAAAAAATACTGTTGCACTTATTTTCAACATCTGATGGATCCAAATCAGAAAACTGGTCTAATTTTGCATTAATTTGTACCTGTCTTCTCAAAATTATTTTGCTTGGAATCCTTCGTATTTGGCTTTGTTAAATGCTTTACATAATGCCAGAATGGAACCATTTTTAACTTATAAGAATGAGAGAGAATAATGTATTTTCTCTGGACTTTACAGTGTTTGTTTACTTACATCTTTCTATAGCAATAATCCCATGAAAATTTGCAACTAAATGTATGACTTAAAAGCTGTTCTTGATGATGAAGTTGATTATACTGCTCTGATATATTTTTTCCCCTCAACTCTTGGTTCATGAATTGTATATCCACACTAAATTTGGCCAGCAGATCCTTTTTGGGTAGTACTGATAAAATTTGAGAAGATGCTTTGAATTGATGGTCATTTTCCCTCTTAACTGAGGAATAGTTAATCTGTTAAGAGATGGGCATCTAATGCACTCCTTCAGAGAAACTCATCACCCTGCTGTTTGATAGTAGCTGTTATCTTGACTGTTTCCAGAGCAAAAGTCCTTTCACTGGCAAGGAGAACCACTGCTCTCATTCTTCTGCTTGTCCTGGTGCCATTTCTTTCCTGTTAAGAGAAGGCACTTTAGAAGAAGAAAATCTTTTGAAATAGCAGCAGTAGTTGTCATTAGTGTTAAAGGCAATCTGTTGGTCACAGAGGTCTAGGGAACTACAGTGGCAAATTCCAGAGAACTTCGATATTTTGAAAAGGAAGAACATTAGAGGGATGATAACAATGGTAGTTATTTCTTTAAAAAAATACTACTTTGCACTTTAATTCTTCTCAGAGAGGGCCAGGGGAATCTCTTGTGTGTTTTGGTGCATAGTGAAGATAATCCAGGAGAATATGCTAGAGAGGAGAAATAATAGCATGTGTAACAGTGAATGTAATGGCCCGAGTGCAGAGCTATTCTGTAAATATCTCCACTGTTCCAGATGCTCCTTTTTTTTGTAAGTGGTTTTGACACAAAACTGCAGAACTGTAATATTTCGGTAGTTCAGATGACTTAGCATAAATCCCACAATGTAGCAGTCGATTTTGAGTTCTTGTTCGCTAGCTTTCAGTTACTTCTAAAAGAAATTTTCAGGGGACATAAAAAGCAGTGAGATTTAATTCTAGTTGAAAGTTCGCAGGAACATTACAAGGAATTTTTTTTGTCTCCAAAAGGAAGTTTGAGACAGTTTGAAGTTAAATTTAAAGGTTAAAAGAAATCCAGGTAAATATAAGTCTAGCCTACATTGAAACTGTTAGAAAAATGAAAATATTTAATATTTCTGTACTTCATATAAACTTGCAGAATAATACAATTATTTCATAATACAAGCAAGAGTAAGAGTCTGGGGTTCATGCATCAGTGTCTCTGGCTCAGATGTTATACTTCAAAATCTCTGTGTTTTAAAGCAGGGTTGAGCCTGTGGATGTAAAGAATCCAAGTATGTTTTTTGTTGACTGTTTTGTTGTAATACTTAGAGAAGTTTAGATGACTGAGGAAAAGAGGCAAGAACTGCATTTGTCTACTCATTCTTCACTGTCTTTCTTGCTCTTAGTTGCAGTTGATGCAGTTGATGTTTTTCCAATGATTTAATGCATTGAAAGGTGGGAGACGGTTCTGAGTCTCTATCAAGTTCATACTACGAAATTTATTTTTCCTTCTGGTATTCCCTTTAATTTTCACTCATAAATTTAGATTATGCTATCAGCACTTGGTTTTTGAATACTGTGTAAATTTTGCTGTCTCAGTGAGAGTCTTTTAAGAAGAGGTCAGAATGCAAAAACATAATGGGAAAAATCTGTTTAACTGCCCTCTTCTACACTGAATTAGTACAAATTATTGCCAGCTTGTTGGAAAGCAATCTGCATTTGAAAATGTCCATTGGAAATTGGTATGAAGAGGGAGTTTAGGGGAGTTCTATTTACTCTAGTTTATGCATAATCTCAGAGTTGCATGCAATGTTTCTGCAATTCCTTTCAGAAATGCTTGTTGAGATTTGCCGTGTTTTACATCGATTTATCTTCTGTGGATATATTGATGTAGAAACACTTAAACTCTATTGACTCAAAATAATCAGCAAACTCAGAATGATTCTGTGTACTCCCATTTTCATTTCAAAATTGTTTCAATGTTGGTCAGATTAAATTAATTCATGTCTGTACCTTTTTTCATTTTGTTTTCCTTTAGTAAAAGTATTGGATTTCCGGTACAAAGGAACCTGCTTGTTTATTTCATTACAAATGGTAGTATATGGCATACTTCAATTTTTTTTTTTTTTTTTTTGTGGGGGGGGAGAGGAAGACAAACACTTGAAGGGCTTAGATATTCATCCTGTATAGATGGCTCAGATTCCTACTGTGCCAGTTTTCTGGTGTTCGATAAGGCACACAAAGCAGTTGTGGGAGAATGCCTATCACTTGTATCCATGGTAACTCGAAAGATACTTTGGAACTCAAAAGGATGGAATAAGCCAGAGTAATAGGTCTCATTATAAGGGCAAAATACATAAAAGGTTCAGGCATATGCTTTTAATTAGTTGCCAAAAATAGCTGGAATCAGGGATGATGCAATGAAACAATAATTCTTGGTGTTAGAAATGAGCAACACTCGAAATCTAAAGATGTGCTCAGATGAAAGGCTTTTATCTTACCATCTTATGGGTACTCAGTCCATGAATACTAATAGGTTTGCAATGGTTTCTTAATCATGCTTAGGACATGAGAGTGCACACTGATAAAAGCTCCTGCAAGTCTCATATGACTGTAAGTTTCTGAAGTTCCATAGTGATGTTAATTCTCATAGCTGTGATGCAGCTTCTTATGAATAGCATGTGCAAAGCATTCTCTCCTGTCTCACAAGGGCACTGCTCGGAAAATAAATGTAATGTGTGCTTCTGTGTAGGGATAACAAACAAATCGTTGAAAATAGAGATTATTTTGAGGTTAAAGATCCAGTATTTTTCAGAATAAGTCACTTTAATTAATTTTAAATAGGAAGGTAAGCAATGGGGAAAAGTGTGAAAACTTGAATGGATGGACTAGAGTTGAATACCAGAGAACAAAAATAGAGCAACGTATGAAGGACAAGATACAGGATATTTGAATAACCATTTTAATAAAAATATTCAAATACAGTGGATAATTTTGAAGTTTTCTATTTGAACATCAGTGTTTGTAAGGAATCCATCTTGTATTGCAGTGCAATTCTCCACATTATTTCCTCTGTTGCTATAGAAACTAATTCTAGTGCAGCTGTGATCGCTTATCAAAATTCTAATGTTTCAATAACCATTTCTTATTTTGAGTTATTTAAATAGCCTTGTCTTACTTTGAATCAAACTGCACATTTCATCACTGCTGAATTGTTGACTGGTCAAAATGTTAATGTGAAGTGATGGCA
Organism: Rhipidura dahli; assembly: GCA_013399225.1. NCBI lineage: Eukaryota > Metazoa > Chordata > Aves > Passeriformes > Rhipiduridae > Rhipidura > Rhipidura dahli. The sequence continues at coordinate 96,437 of VXAC01001410.1, forward strand.
AATGCTGTAGGGTTGTGGTTAGGGGTTTTTTTTCTTTTTGCTCTCTAAGCTATCACACTTACTGTTAAAGTTTGAATAACAGGAAAATTAAGGCTCTTTTCATTTGTTAAATTTTAAAGGTCAATATTTGCTGTCTAACATCAGCATTTTGTAATGCACATTACTTCCTCACTGTAATCTTAATTATATTTAATATTTCATAAACCTTAAATGGTTCCTGTTACTGGTACATGGCCATAGGGTCGTATGTGTGTATGAATATGTGTGTGTTTACATATATATGTGTGTGTGTGTGTGTGTGTAAACCATTTTTAGGATGCCTTTAACCTAAAAATATATGTCTTGACATTTTCATTTTGTTGAAATAAAAATTTCAATGATACTACAGTAGAATGTCATCAGTTAGCAAAGTATTCTGGATCTATTTTGCTTCTTGTATTATATGTTTCTTTGGGATTGGGTTCGGGGTTGTTTTTTAGTGTTGGTAGTGGTAGGTTTTGAGGGTTTTTTGTGTTTTTTGGCTGGTTGGTGATTTTGTTTGTGTGATTGTTTCTAACAATGCAAGTGCTACGCTGGTAGGTCATATGTATATAAATTTGGGTTACAGCAACATTCTGATTGTGAACCATGTTCAACATCATCCTGCTGCATATGTTTTCAACTGTAATGCTGAGATCTAAAAAGTTCACTCACACCAAATTACCAGGAAGGGTGTGATGGTGATTGGCCTGGAGACATGTGCTTTACACTTTCTGCTGCTGTAGCACGGCTACTGAAATGTTCCTGTAGGACTTTTCAGGATAATCGCTGACTTTCTAATGAGCGTACACTAATTTCATGTAGAGTGAAATAAATCATTTTCAATTTTGAAATTATCATACAAACATTTTGCAGCTGGAGCTGTCAGACTTTGATTACTAATTAACTGCTGTGCACCACCTTTAAGTCTCATATTCGGCAAGCAGCGTCAAACAGAAGTTTCAAATTAGGTATATAAATTTTTACTAGTATAAGAAAGGTCTATGAGAAAAAGATTTTGATGGATAGGCATATTTTCACTCTGTCCCAATGGCTAGTAGGTTTATTATTGTGAGTAATTTTCACTCTGTCCCAATGGCTACTAGGTTTATTATTGTGAGTAATTTTCACTCTGTCCCAATGGCTAGTAGATTTATTATTGTGAGTATAAGACCATGACAACACGATTTTCCAGGAAGTGTTTTGGGAAGTTCATTGTGTTGAGAATGACTGATTCCTGACTTTTCAGTGCTGTTGTTTGTTTGGGTGGATGACATGGAAGACCAGTTCCTCTCCTGCTGTTTGCTGTGGGCTGAAGCATCGTGCTGTAGGTCTTAGGAGCCCTTTTGCAGCTTGGCCACACTTTTCTTATCCTCATAAGCTCTTGCTTAGCTCTCATGGCTGGTGCTGTGGCTGAATGAAAATATCTTTACCAGCCAGACTCATACTCATTTAGTCATGTCAAAATGCAGAAAATTACCTATTTTGTGAATTTTATGACAACTATGGAAACATAGCAACACCTACATCATACGTTACATGTAAGCCTAGTAAAGCAGCTCATCTGTGACAGTGGGAGGTCTCAGAAGCGCTGCGAAGAAGTGCAAGAAATTTAGTTTTGAATAATTGTGTTTCTTTATGCCTGAAGAAACTTGTTTGAGGCCTTACTGGAGTGAGCAGAACAGACTGACATGCCCCCTGCTGCTTAATCTGTGCCTTTTCTGCGAATTCTTAGCCCTCTTACTGGGTATGTGAAGAAAGATACCTTGGTTTCGAAGCATATCCATTTCCTGTGATTTCAGTGTCTGTTTTGCCTTTCTTTTTCCGGAGAGTTGGCTCTGTAAATGATACCAGAACCATTCTTAAGCACACTTTCTACAGACACTAATATCTAAAAGGTTTTAGAGGAGTTCTTGACCATACATAGACAATTGTCTTCTGTTACTGACCTGTTAAGTGCTCCTGCAAACTGAGATCATAGTAGATTTTTTTTCTGGGTTCTAGCTGCTTTTTATTTGGTAGAGTTATGAGAGCTGTTTCAAAACAAAACAAAGCAAAACAAATCTGTTTTTTCTAGAATGCTTTTTACAGAAATACTTTAGTACTCTGCAGGAAAGATAGTCCATTTTATTAGAGCAAGCCACTGAGCCAGTGTGTCAAGTAGAGAAGGAGAGAAAGTGCGTGAATAGATAAGAGAAATCAAGGTCCTTTGGAATTCTAGGATCTGAATAAATAATTACCACTGTCTTCCCACCTAAAGGAAAAATAACAATCTAAAATATAAATGTAAAAATAAATGCTTATTGTGGCAAGTGTCTTGCCTATCCTGGAATGTAACTAGCTGTGTTTTCTAGGTTTGTGCAGATTTTCACCTACAAATATGGATATTCCCACCCATCAGACATCACTGATTTCTCTTTTATCTCTTTGCTCTGTTGACATTGCTTTTTTCTCAGATCTGAACTACTTTTTTGCATGTCACATGTTGTTTTATTTTCCTATTCCTCCACCTTTCTTCCTCTGTCATTTTTGCTTTATTTTACCTGTTTGTATTTTTTCATTTCTGCTTGCATCTTGTCTGTTCTTTCTCTCTTTGCTCTTTTTCTCATTTTCTGGACAGATCTACTAAACTACTCTCCCTTTATTTCTTTCCTTTGTTCATTTGACAACAAACCTCTTTTTTTTTTTCCTGAATCATTGCACTACTTTCTCCTTTTGCTTTTTTCTCTTCTTCTCTGTAATTTTTTTCCTACCTCCATATTTTATTTTTTATTTTCTGTTCCTTCTCTTCCACTGCAAAGCTGATGGTATTGGAAAATTCTATGGGAGCATATATATGGGAGTTTTTCATGTTGTTGTTGGTATTTATTTCAAGTGAATTTTAGATTAATAATAATGTAGAAGCTTGAAGTATAAATAAATAAAAATTTAAAAACAAACAAAACCAAACTCTCAAAAATCAAGGGAAGAAATGGCTAGAGTACTAGTCGTAAAATACTTGGTTTCTGTTTTTCTGTTCCACACTTCTCTGAAAGCTTTCTGTGATGAGGAGCACTTCTGAGCTAGATTCACAGCAATCTTTATTATCTCTTTTTTACTCCGTGCTTCAGTTCTCTGTCTGTAAAATGCAAAATGTTAACTTCTACTATTATAATACTACTATTATCCACCATAATATATATTTCACTTATATATATATTAACAGCTGTGAGATAGCCAAATTGTGATCATAGAGCTAGCTGAAGTAGATGGGCAGAAAATTTAACTCATGCCCTACTGAAATGTTTCATGCCTAATCCTTGTGGTGCTGCTTTGTTAGTGACTCACTCCAACAGAGCATCCTTTGCACTCAGAATTGCTGTGAAAATGAGGCAAAGGAATCAAGCTTTGTGTTCCTATTCTGGAAGCAGTTCTTGATGGAGAGTGTCTTTCATGGTTCATTTTCACCACTTAGGGTTAAGTAATAAATAGAAAGCTAAAATGGTTGGGAACTTTATACTTTTTTTTTATTTAAAGTGCAAAATGCAGCTACCAGGGTAAAGGTGTTTTTAAGAAACCGTGAAATTACTGCATTTTAAGTTGCAGAAGGAATTCTCAATAAGGGGAGTAGTTTTATTTTATTTAAAATAAAAGTATGTAAAAAAGAATGATGGAATTCTGATAGTTAAGTACAAGTACTGTATATACTGCTGAATGGGTCTTGTTTATATCAGTAAATTAATTAAGATCTTAGAAGGGAGGTTTTCTGTCACTTAGAAAACTTTGTAATTTTTTATTTTTGTCAAATATAAAACCAAACGTATCTGAAATGAGCTGTAAAAACAATGAAATGCTCATGAAAACAATCCACACAAGACATTAATCTTGCTTTCTAATCATGCTTTGTTTCTTCATTTGAGACTGAACAGAGTGAGAGCAGAAGCATTACAGGAATGTTAGCTGTGTGTTACAATGCCTCACTGGGAATTGGTTTTAGACCTCTATGGGTTCTTTTTCACCTTTTCAGCACTTTGTTGCTGCTCAACTCCTGTGCTTAACACCACAACTGTAGTAGAATTAAATTGGACTGGAATTTGAGCTTTAATTTAAAGTGATAACTGTACTCAAAAGAAACATAGCAATGACAGGAAAATATTTCCTAAGCCCACATCCTGCTGCTGCTGTCCAGAGGTATGAGGGGGAAGCTGCTGTGCACACACTGGTGAGAAATGGTGGGTGGGGGGGTCTCAGGGACCTGGGATGGTTTACAGTGGGGGGAGTTTTCAAAGCTTTTAGCTGTTAAGCTCCGAATTTCCCTTAAGCATCCATAAATGCTGGTGAGAGAGCCGAATTTGGGAGAATTTTCACAGAGATGATAAAAGGCATTTCCTTGTCACCTAAGATTTCAAAGCTGGTTGTCAATCACTCTCAGCAAGCAGGACTTCTAGCATATTTTAAAAGAGGGAAGGATAAATAAAAGGAAGATTCTATGAATTCATTTAACTTACTACGTTTTTGGAAGTGATATTTTTCTACCAGCTTTGGTAACTTGGAAAAAACTAACAGTGAGCAGAGGTGCATAGGAATACCTGTTTATGAAGTTGGCCAACATAGCAATCTGAAAAGTAGTGTAAAGGAAAGTTGGCTGCTTATAAAAGTAGTAAAAGTGTAACCAGTATCTAAATGGAACAGAAAATACAATTTTCTACCTGAATGGACATACTTAGTACATATGCTTTACCTAAGGAAATAGAATTATGGAAGGGAAAGCAAACTATTTCACTTCTTAAAGGTCACAGCTTTCACAAAGCTATAGAGCTGGATGGGGTCTCAGAAAATAAGAGGTTTTAAAAGTAAAAAAAAAAAAAAGTGTTCTGGAGCTTGATGTGTTGATATTCACATCAATAAAAGATTAAAATATTGAGCCATTAGGTTTAAGCATTATTTAGAGGTGTTTTGGACAACTGAAAAGTAGAAATGCAGAACCAGGTAGCAGAACTCCTTCTTATTCAAATTCATATCAATGCTGTATAGGGAACCAGAGAATGATACTTAAATTGAAAACAAAATAATTCAATAGATGGTAATGTATAATTTTCATTGAAAGACGACCAAAATATTTGGGAAGGAAACAAAACAATGTCTTTGACAGCTAGTTCATGATAATGCTTTTAATAATCTATTTGTTGTTAAAATGTTATAAATGGGGCTAATTCTGAAAAGAGATTTTTTTTTTCACCAGTGCTGGGCTTTTCTGTATTGCTCTGTAAAACCGATTATAAATTCTTACAAATAAGAAGTGCTCTAGTAAGTACACAGAGCAAAGAGCAAAAGAGCAAATTTCTTTTTTTAGGGACAAAACACGCGCTGTAGTTCTACAGGCTCAAGATGTAAACAGACTCAGGTAAAAAAAAAATACTACATGTGTTTCAGTTGTTTCAGTTGATCTTAGACCTTTTCCTGTGGAAGAGAATTGAAGTTTTAAGGACTGGATTTAAAGATAATTCTATCATTTTGAATTACTATTATTTAAAACCAAAAGAGAACCTTTTTCACTACATGAATGGCCAGTAGCATTAGCTTGAGAGGGTGAGGAAAATGCAGTGCTAAGAGCTTCATGTGGCCTCAGGTGTAAATGACAGCAGCTCTGTTTTGATTTCCACAGGGCTGGGATTAAGCTCATACTGTATGGAATTTTCTAAATATTAGGAAACAGAGTTGTCTTTTTTTGGAAAGAAAAAACCCAATCAAACAGATACAACATTTTTTCTTGCTTACTGGTGAATTGCCTAATGTAGATGATAGTTCAACTGTGAATAGAAGTCTAAAATGTGGCAAATGCAAAAAGAAAGAATTTTTTTCTGTTCTCCATAATGACCCTAGACCACTCCTGTATTCCCCTTTTTTCATGAAGTGTTACTCATGCCATTATTCTTTTGGAAAATAAATAGAATAATGCCAAGATAATTTGTTGTTCTGTGAAATAATTTGGGTTTTGTCCTCACAAAAATGCATGTAAGCTTTTAATTTTAAAGGAAGGAGAGGCCTTAGGTTTCATTCAATATTTAATGTTTATATTTTATACTCCCTGTAATGTGGGGTAATTCAGTCAACATAATATTTTTGGATGGTAGAAAAGTTCAAACATGAAAATTCCATTTGGACTGTCTGTGCTGCCTATCAGAAATCTCTAAGGGTATTTAATCATTCAGAATAAGAAAGGTTTCTTTAATTTTTAAACATGTATTTCATTTTATGTTTTATTTAAATTGTCTTAACATTTACATAGAACCCCTTGAAGGCTTGAAAACTTGAAATTTACGTTTGATTAAAAAAATAAATAATTATGTAGCAGAGTGTGAGCAGAGATACATTAGAGAAAGGAAAGGTGTTTCATTTTAAGTATGAAGATATCTGACAATTACAAAATATGACTTGCAAAAATTACTGATTTATGTAGTGATTATTTATTTTGAAGGAACTGGAAGCCAGATTCCAGTAGGGGTGTTATGGTACTGTTGCCTCCCACAAGAGTGTGAATATTTAAAGTACTATACATGAGAAACTGGAAGCTGCAGAAGTGTAGTTAATGGTGGCTTATGAGGCAGGGGAATTAACGGCACAAGGGTAGTTTCTTTTTCCCTGTTAAGAGATGGGTGTTCTTGGAATTACTCAGGAAATATGGGCTAAGGGAGGCTGGGTTGGTGCTGCTGCTGTGAACCTCTGGGAAAAATAATTACGATGGGAAAGTCTAAACACTGTAAACACATGGAAAAAGACATCACCAGCTGCATGGTGCAATGTGCAGCCTGGCTTGGTCCCTGGGAGACCAGCACAGAGAGGAGAAATGAGCAGCACTGGAAGCAGAAAGTTCAAGTAGTAACTGAAAACCTAGAGCATTCCTTATGATAAACTTCTGCGTCTTTAAACTTTGATTCCACCCAGCAAAATTACTGCAAATTTTCTGTATTTTCTCATAGTTATCAATTGTATGTTCCAGAAATGCTCAGTTTGGCCTAGGCTGCTGTGTCAGACTTAACTTGAGAGTCTCTTGAGGTTGATGGCAAGGTTTGTATCATCCCCCTTTGTCTTGCAATCTGTCCTATGAGGGCTTATGGAAACAGGTGATCATTCATTGTTTAACAGTGCTAAAAAGAAGATATTTATTTAATTCTGACTTAAACGTGCTAATGACAGTTTACGTTCTGTAATTTCTGAGTGTACCAGCAAAATGCTAATCTGCTTGTGTTTGTCAGGTATTTCACGTATGGTTCTGGTTTTTTCAGCCCTTAGGCAAAGTCCTTACTATCACCACTAAGTCAACTAAGGGAGAATGAAAACTTTCATTAAAGCAGTTAATCCTTTAAAAAGAGTTTATTCTGATCTTCCTATTGACACCAATACACTGTATTCTCAATTTAGAACTTACCAAGTACTTGTTACTAATCGAATTTAGTTTCACTCATATCATGAGAATGCCAAGTATTTTCATATACTTTGGGTGGAGAACTGAATGTGAGGCCTTTCTTTCTATTTGTCTTTTCTCTGTTATGGCATTTTTTGGCTGGTAGGAACCTCCGACTAAGCCTGATTTGATTTCTCTGTGATTGTATCTTGCTTCCACTTTTGGGACTTATGTTGGCTTGTTTTTCACCCTGTCTATCTAGTCCAAGGTGATGTGGTCATTTAGTATGATTAATTTCATTTATAAATGAATTTACATAAATTATTTTCTATGTGATTTGAAACGTGCATAGAAGCAATGCAATGATCCATTTTAGATTTTCAGTGTAACCACTTGCTTGTAACTCTTTAGCAGATGTTATTAGCCACATTCAGTGGTCTTTGGGAGGTATTCTTTGGCTTTGTCACTGCACAGAAGTATGCATAGCTGTGGCTGAAATTTGCACCTTAAATAAAAGGTACAAGGTATGTTACACAAAGGGGTTTCATGTGTCAATTTGCACACACTTCAGATCATGCTTTCCTTTCAGCTCTAAATGTTTTTCTCCAATACAATCAGTGATGAGCCAGCAAGCATTAACAGTGGTTTTGTATTTTAAATTTTGATACCTCTGCAAAATTTTGTTGACAGATTGTCAAAGTTAGTTGCTACTTCTGAGTAATTTTTAACGCAAATACCCAGGATTAGATATTTGATATTGCTGTTTTCACTTCTGTCTGTGATATCATTTGGCTTTGATATCATCAGTCATTAGAATGGCTCAATGTAATTCAAGTCTTCATGGTTTTCAAAGAGCTGTAACAAAAAACCCCCAAGCATTTTATTGCATCATTTACTGTGAGGAGGGGGAAATTAAAATGAGACATTTTCACCTTGAGATTTAATTTGAAAACGTTGGTATTTTTTTATGTAGAGAAAGCTGCTGTTCAAAACCAGTTTATACCTCTCTAGACAGAGGTATCCCATGATTTTTAATCCCAGATATTTGTTTTAAGAATTTGCATGCTATTTCAGTTTGTTCAACTGAAATTTGAAAAATATATAGTTAAAATCTGACCCGGTGTTTTAGCTTTTTCTGAGATTTTTCAGTCACAGCTGGTTAATAAGAATTTTGTCTTCACTTCTGCACCTACATGAAAAGCACCTTTTCTGTCACACAGGCTGTACAGTTTTCCCATAGGGACATATAATGGAGTTCATCAAAGTGAAAAAAGTGAGTCACACAATCATTTATTTACTCAATCATAATTATTTTATTATGATTAAAATATCAGTTTAGATTCTGAAATCATGTCCATCTAGTTTCATGAGCACAAGTTATCTAATAGTCGTAGTAAGGTTTTATGTTTGTCTGCTAGACAGACGACTACAATTCAAGTATAGGATTCCCTGCTGTCTGTTTTGCTTTCCAGCCCTGTGGGACTGGAGTTTCAAGAATTATTAGCACTGTCTGACTAACAGCAGAAGACCTTTTGCAGGAGTGCTGGAACAGTGTTTTGGATTCACTCTGAATGGTAGGCTGGCTCTCATCAGCAACAAGAAGGTTCCTGAATGTGGTTTCATCTTGTAGGAGTGTTTTAAATACTTGTTTGCTGCAGTTCTTTCAGGAGCTGTTGAAACAGAGAAGAGCCCTGCATTCCTCAGTTAATACTTTCTTTAACTTGCTTGTTTGGTAGATTTTTTTGTGAGTGAAATGATATGTTTGACGCCAGAAAACATTTTTACTTTGAAATTTTTAGGTATAAGGTAATTCTTCATGTCAGGGGCATCGAAATCTTCATTAAAACCTCTACAGAAAATGTAAACAAAATATGAGACAGTTCTTTTCCTGTCCTTGATGTTCCTTTCATTTCAGCTGCTGCACACCTTGCTGTCTTTTCCTAATTCTATTCAACTGTGTAATGCTGCTTAGTAAAATATGAGATAAATAACTGAAATTTAATTATTTTGAATTAACTTTCTATGTCTGTAGCCACGCATCAGGTTTATGTTTCGAGGAGATATATAACCACATTTGTATCTATCTGTCTAGTGTGAAAAGCAAAGATGGTCAGCATCAAGTATTCATCACAAGCACAAGACTGGTCATGATCCTTTTTCCACTGTCTTTAGTGACTAGATGTAGTGTGTAACTTACACACCCTGGATACATACCCTTTAGCTGTCCTTAACAAGTAATAAAGAATCTGAGACACTGCTTCACTTTTTAAATTCACTGGTGAGCAGAGTGCACTTGTGTGAAAGGCTGCCTTTATTAGTACCTTACTTGTCTTCTGAGTTTAATTTAGTATCTCCCTGGTGGGTAACTGCATGGGAGGTAATCAGCTTGATATCATGGCTTTAGGGAGTGCATTTTGTTTCCATAATTGGCCTACATTCCATCTGCACAGAATCTGACTTAAGATATCCAAAGGTTTTTGCAAGGTAAGCATCGCTGAAATCCAAGCCTAGAATTTTTGTCATCTCATATCCGTGCTATATTTATTTACATGTGGTTTGCACAATCCATTCTGACTCTACACTTAAAACTTTGCTTTTATCTGAATTTCTTTCATCTGGGAAATCACTCATTTCCGTTTTTAACAATTTTTTTTTTCAGTAGTATTTGTCATCTGTTTTGAAATGTAAATTTAAAAAAAAAGACATAAATAGATTTTTTAAATTCGCTGTCCAGGCATTTAGATTTACATTTTCCACAGAAGTGTTTGAACAGTAAAGAATCAGAAAGTGAGTAAAGCATTTTAACTTCTTCTCAGCGAACTGCATTCAGAGGATGAGAAGAACACCTCCGCTGGATGAGCTGCAGCCGCCTCCATACCAGGATGACAGTGGTTCTCCTCACCTTTCCTGCACGCCTTCCGAAGTCGGAGACAGCAAATGTGAATATTCCCAGTGTAGCAACAGCCCAAGATGTTCATATAAGTGCCCAAGTGAGGGGAGCACAGGACACGAAATAGAAAGCTTCCACAACAAAGGATACGAAGAGGATGTTCCAAGTGATAGCACAGCGGTTCTTAGTCCAGAGGTAAATGAAAACAGCTGAGGGTGGTGAAGCACTTTTTTAATCTAAAGATCAGTGCACAGTTATATGGGCACTAATACTGCAGCTTGTTTCATTAAAAAAAAACCCCAAACTTTGTCAGAAAATATGACAGTAGGTTTTCAGATTGTTCAGATTGCTGTAGTTACCCTTATGGCACCTTAACTTTTGAACCAGCTCGCAGTAAGAGCGAATTATTTTTCAAACCATTTTAAACCAGTCAGAAAATTTCATCACCCTATAACAACTGCAGCCAAAATTATTCCACATGATTTTTTAGACAACCCAAATAAAACAAAAGTTCTGTTAATGCTTCTACAAGCTGAACAACCCATAATGTAAAACAAGTTTTATGAAAAAGAAAAAATTACAAAGATTTTTTTTTTTTTAGTTGTTGATGTGGTATAGTGGTTTGGGCTGCTTAATTTTCCTATTTTCTGCTATAAACTATAATTGTATCTATTTTATTTTCTGTGAAGAAATCATCTTTTCTGACACATATTTCATTGAAATGTCTTTTACAACCAATTAATGCCCTGACATCTATGGGTAAGTCTAATTAGTGATGCCATGTGCACAAGGGGCTCCTTTTGGTACAAATTTGTCTTTTGTCACTACCTGAAGTGCCTGTTAGAGTTCAGTCCTGGTGCTTCTGTCTTAGTAGACCTGCTGGTAAGTTGATGCTGTGTTTCTGGGGTGCGGTGCAAGATCTGGAAGGCCCACCTGTGGGGTCTTCCCATTTTGTGTCACTCCAGTCATTAATGTAAGAATATTCAATAAGAGCTGAGAATGCTGCCAGCTTTTTTATAGCCACTCAAAACTTCAGGAGTGAAGCCTTTAGAGGAATGCATTCCCACAGCTATGTGGTAGCCAGGTTAAAATAAGAGCATTTCTTAACCCAGAAGGCTTTGGTTTGGCATCTTTGTTCGTGTGAACAAATGTATAGTTGATAATATGAAGATAAACCTGAAATAGCTTTATTTTACATACTTGGAATCATTTATTGTATGACCAGTAGGTTGATCAGTACTTGTTAATATTTTCTGTTTCAGTATCCCTTTCAAACCAGCTGTTGTAACATTATAGATGATCAGTATTTTATTCAAAGTTTGAAGAGACAATAAAAAATCTGAATTTTAAGATTAAAACACAATATTAGTGGTTTACAGAGAGTCCAGAAGATGAGTTCAAAACAGATGCATCTTCTACAGTTCCAGTAAAATTACATTAATAAAGCCATGATAGGGACGTCCTTGGCCATAGCAGGCCAGTTGGAACTAAAAGATCTTTAAGGTCCCTTCCAAGCCAAACTGTTCTGTGATTCTATGTTTCTATGATAATTTTTTTCATATTCATATAACTCTTGTGGACTGCAACAGGAGCTGCATGTGCAAGTAAGTTTATAATTTGTGTATTCTTTGCTGGCATCTCACTGTGCTCTCAATCATTAGCTGTCTCTTCAAGCAACGTGATAGGTTAACTTTAAATTATGTGTGTACTCGCATACATGATAAGGTGGTTTTAACTTATAACAAATGTATATACTTTTTAACATGAGGGGCACAGAAAAAGAGATCATTACAGCTTAATTCAATCTGAGTTCAGACTGATTGACTCCTGGCTTTTGGTGGTGTTGGCCAGGTAAAGTCTTGATTTCATCTTGACTGCCAGTCAGCCGTCTCCTTGGGCATTCAGTGCTTAATGACCTTGTTTATGAAATGAACAAAAAGATCATAGTGCCTTCATATTGTCTAGAGTAAGCTTTATATTTCCATGCTAGACTTAATAATAGAATACAACAAATAAATAAATAATTGCCTTTTTTCCTCTTCTTCTTCTTCTTCAGGATATGTCAGCTCGAGGATCATCTTCACAGCTTCCTAAACCTTTTGATCCTGAGCCAGTAGCTAAATATGGCACACTGGATGTGACTTTTGACTATGACTCACAGGAACAGAAGCTTTTGGTGACAGTGACAGCTGTCACAGACATTCCAACATACAGCAGGACAGGTGGAAGCTCGTGGCAAGTACACCTAGTTCTTCTCCCTATAAAGAAGCAGAGAGCAAAAACCAGCATCCAGCGGGGACCGTGCCCTGTCTTCACAGAGACATTCAAATTTAATCACGTCGAGTCTGAGATGATTGGGAATTATGCAGTTCGCTTCCGACTGTACAGTGTACGGCGCATGAAAAAAGAGAGGATTGTGGGAGAAAAGATTTTTTACTTAACAAAATTGAATCTTCAAGGGAAGATGTCAGTGCCAGTGATACTGGAACCTTCTTACAGTCTGCCTGTGAGTATTAAATGAGGCAGAATAAGAATGCAGTGAGATACAGTGTCCTGAATTCTGTAAGAATAGTGTGTATATTTATAGAGTCATCACATCCACTCAGTTTTTTGAACAGTCATAGCACTGCATTAGCACAATGATAATTTTCTTAGAGCTACTGTAAGTATATTCACTTTCCACCTGCAAAAGCTGCCCGTATTCTTCCTTTTAATTACTTAGAAATTTCCAGCCCATAAATAAGGATATAGTGGTGAATGCACTTATATATGCCTATAGATATGTATATGCATGTAATGGTATTCTCTTTTCTTAACCACCTGCAGCACTTCAATTTGAAAAGAAAAACACACCAGAGTGAAAAAAAAAAAAGCTATATTAGCAAATGCCCTCCATCTGTTGCAATTAAGTGTTGGTTGCAAATAGGTTTTTTCCCTTAAAGAAAGAAAGAGAGATAGGAAAGAGGAATTTGGAGAGTATAAAGCCATTTTTAATAACTTCACATTAGAACCTTAGAAATAATTGATTTCTTGTTCAGTCTGAAGTGAAAAGTATTTGATACTGAAAAGAATTTTTCTGAAAAAAATGACCTATCTTACTAACAAGTTTTTTTTGTCCCTGCAAAATAATATTTTTAATAAAACAAAGCAGCAGTAATTAAGGATAAACATAGGTACCATTGTCTATAAGCACAGAAGATTATTAAACTGGCAGTGATCAGCATCTTCTTTTTTGTTTTTGTGAGAATTCAAGTATGCTTTTGTCCTGAAAGAGAAATGTTTGTCATGCTGTGGTCTGGGCATCCTAGACTAGGAGTGCTTGAGTGGTCCTTCCTTAAGAGTTGCATGTGTGCTGTATTACAGACGTTTGGGGGAAAAAAATTGATGATTATCAAGGACATCCATATTTGGACATTGTATGTGTTTTGTGGGTGTTTTCTTAAACAATCAATAAAAGAAAACGAGGAGGAGAAGGGAAAGAAAGGAAGATTTTTTTTTTTTTTAGAGGAAGCAAAGCAATTAATTTGCCCTGTGCTTTGAAAAAAAGTTTGGATCAATTGAAATGGCATTTCTGTTGAACATGAGTATTACCAAAGACTCAAAATAAAAGGCTGTAGTATTATTTAATGACTAAAAATATATTTATTAGTAAAAGCTGAAGTTAAATCATGGACCTGAAGGAGAATCAACTCACAATGGAGCAGATTTCTCATGGTTCCTTAAGAAGCACAAATCAGCTAAGTCTAAGGATGAAATGGTTCACCTCTCTAGAGCAAACTTTCTTTGCTCTAGTTTCACAGCTTGGAAAAAAGCACCCCATGACACAAAACATTGACTATTCTAAAGGTACTTGCTTAATTAGTGTGTTTTCAATAGGTTTGTGTATAAAATTTACCCAAGTGAGTGAAAGAGGGCAATGAAAGGGCCAGGCTTGTGATTAATTTCTTTATCTCTTATGTGCAATGGTTATTTTTCAGTATTATTTTCTTGAGTATTTGTGAAAGAGTGAGAACAAGTTCCATGAGACATCAAAGATGATAAGGTTGTTGTTTGTTTTCTGTTATAGTAAGGCATGGTGTATCAGCATTTTTCCCTCCTCAGTTTTTGGGGGTTGGAAAAAGAATAAGGAATATTGGTAGAAAGTGAAGGGATCTTCCAGAGTTTCTTGTTGTAACAAGATTTAAGCAGCTCTACCTGTTGCTGGAAAGGATCCTTCAGAGTCTGGATAGCTTGAATGAGGTCTTCTGTAACTACGCAAATCAGTTTCAAACCTTTGGGAGTTCATTCACTTCTGAGTTTATGAGTATTTTTATCTTATCATTTAGAGCCAATATAATATTTTTCAGTGGGCAGATTTATTACAGGATTTAACATCTATTTGTTTTGCAGGAGTGTTAAAATTCGTTGTGTTTTTAGGATGTATGACTGGAAGTGGGGGGCATCCTTGGGTTCTTGAGCTCAAGCCTTGGTTACTCAAAACAGCCAGCTCATCTTGATCACGAAATTGTGAATTTTCATCTGAAAACATTGGGTTGTTTTGTTTGCAACCTGAATTTCCTCGTGGCCAAGTTATTACCATTTGTTCTTGTGCCAGCATCAGCCGTGAGCTTAATTAGTTCCTACCCTTCTCAGGTGTTTGCCTCTGGGTATATTTATACACATTGATCATATTCCTTCTCAACTGTCCTTTTGCTAGAATAAGCCAACAATCTTTATGTACAACTGATCATAAATGTCAAGCAGGAGTTATTTAACAGGAGAAGGTAAGTGCTGTTTGAATTTGGAGATATCCAGTTGCTCAAGGATATTGGTAATTATAAGATCCACGATGAGGCACATTATACATTTGGAATTAAATTTGCCTTGTTCAGTTGCAGAGGGTTTTGTTGCTGAGAAGTATTTATATGTGACAGCTTTTTATGAAGAATTTCTTGGACACATGACAGTTGTCCTATTTTTTCAACTGCTTCTCATTATATGGATTTTGTATATTAAATATACCTTCTGTCACTGAAACTTCCTAATCCATTGAAATATCTATGCTAATCTCTTCTGCAGAAGTGTGTTTTATTTCCTTCTGTCTGTGCCTGATATTATATTAATGTATTTTCTTAATCATGTGCCTTCTGACTATATAAGAACCGTTTGTATCCTGTGAAGTTCAGTGTTTTTTCAGTCATACCTTAAAGCTGTACACAAGGGAATCTGGCTAAAGGTAGATCAGAAAGCCCAGTGCCTTTCAAACAGTGACATGCTGATGTGAGTGAGGCCTGCAAGTCTCTGGTTATTGTTAAAACATGAACAAGTGCATGTTGTGGTGAGGACATGACACTAGTATGTTCCTTAAATAGGTTTCAAAGCTACACACGGCTTCAAATTTACAAACATATTCACAAAATATCATTTTCACCTAAGATTTCACCCTGTTTCTCTCTTTCCCACATTGTGGATAATGTCTTGCATTAGCAGCTATTATCCCCACTCCCGTTCCCATTTGTCTTTAACAGTCCTGTGTTGCTGCAGTTCTCCCACATAACAGGGAATTCCTCCTCAGCCCCCTTATTTATCACACATTTCTTCCCAAGTTCAGTGTGTGTTTGAATGAGGAGGAAGCAGTGAAACCAATATGAGTTGGGCAGATTGCAGTCGTCACTGTTATCTGAGACTATGTCCCCTTCAGATTTAATAGAAATTGTCCATTGCATCAAATGTTTAATAGCAGAGGTGTGGTTTTAGCAAGTACATTGTGGCTTTGTCAGAGTATAGTTTGTGTGGGAAGAGATTTGTTGATGCTTTCAGAGAAATTTTCCCTTCAGTACAGCAGAAGGCAAATTTTTCTTCTCCCATCTTGAAGTTTTGAAAAGCTGTTTATTTCTCTTCAGGAAATCCCTGTGGACCTGTTTTTAGTTACTCTTCGTTCTTCTCACCCACGGAAATTTTCCTGACAGTGAATAACAGCCTCCAGTATGATGCAATTATAAAAACATATAAGCAGTTTATTGAGTGAAATCTGTTTGGAAAAGATCAAAGAAACATGTGTAATCCACTTCACCATCCCATAGGTTGCTCTTTGGTGTAGAATAACAACAACCAGTCATGGTTTGTATTTTGTGATTGATTTGGGTAGTACTGTGAGTGACCAAAATACACCTCTTGCTGCTAAGCAAATCTACTAATCATTCATTATGTATCATCAAATTAAACAGTGTTTACTGGGAAAAATTCAATTTTTCTTCCTTTCTTTCTCTAGCATTCTCCATTTCTAACACCTTGAACACCCAATGTGATCCCCATAACAAAGAATGGATGGTGTAGGCAATCATAGGTGTTTAAAAGATTATTCTGTACATCTTTACTATAAATAGCCAGAGTGTCTGGATAATTATTTTAATTAGGTTTTTTTTTTTTTTTTTTGAGTGAAGGCATTTATGTATGCAGTGTGTAAAGATGCTCACTCTTGCACACACACATGCACTCTCTCCACTATGAGGACAATGGTTAATCATCTAGTGTACACTGGTTTATGCACTGTGCTTAAGGCATTTATTGCATATTGCCCTTTATGTGTGGCATATCTTCAGTATTCCTTGTAATGCTTATAAACTCCAGCTCATAAACTCCACAGGAATAAACAGTTTCAGAGTGGCATTTCTTTTTTGGGAATTCTTGTCCATTACAGAGTCAAGCTGTCAGATGTTGGGCAAACTCTTAAAGTAAAAGAGTCCCTACTAGTGACTTTACTACTGTGTTTTTATGGCATGATCTATCCAGAATCGTATTTGGAAGGCTAAATACTAAAACCCATATATAAACAGAGCTTTATTAAATACCAATATGATACTTTCAGCTGCTAATAAAAGAAATGACTAAGACTTGTCTAGAGAAGAAACAAAAAGACAAAATATTTTGTTCTTAGTACTTTAACTGGAATGCTACCTAAAATGAACAGTTGCTATGTAATGATGTGTAAATGCTTTTGCTTAGCTTGTATAAATTACGTCCAAATTATATCCAAGTAAGGGGCGATTATGTTTAAACCCTGAGCACATTTTGTCTCAGGAATAACTTACTCATTTCATCTGATTAGTGATAGTAATACACAGAAAATCAGAACTGATCCTTCGATACAGTAAGAAAGATGGCTCCCGCAGTTTCTTTGAAGAAAGTTATCAGCTGATTGGAAAATGGTGATAATGTTGGTGAGGCTGCAGGAGAACTTGACAGTACTTGGTAAGCAAAGCATTTTCTCTGTGTTTGGCTGCTCATAGAGCATTTCATGGCAGTAGCAGCAAGCAGCACCCATTTTCCTCTCGGTGTTGTGGCTAGGGGTAAAAAAATTGACTTTCAACTCCCTTGCTGATACACAAATGAGAAGCAAGTTCCTGCATGGGCAACCAGATCTAATACCATAACCCTGAATGTAGGATACCAAGAGAATTTTTTGAAGTCAGCGATGTAAAGAATTTCATCTAGTTTTCAAAATCATCAGGTGGTCACACAGAGTAAAGTAACAATTTAAAAACTGGTATTCTTTGCCTTTAGTCAATGAGTTGCTTCAAAAATTTACTTACTCACTTTGGTCCCTACAATCTTTGATGTTTGCAAATAATGGAAGCTATGTTTCAGACACAGTATTACTATTTTGAGTGTACAATGCTTTTCAGTCTCTAAAGTGCCTCCAGTCAAATGACAGGCTGTGAATGACTCTTCTGGATTAACTCAAAGTAATCCTCTTGAGCACTACTCTCACTTAGTCAGAAAAGCCAGTCCATCAGTGGCAAACATATTGTCTAGAATTCTATGTCTAGTTTTGAGCATCTTTAAAAAAAATAAAATAAAGAAACCTTATCAATATGTAAAGCTAAAAAAGTGAGGTAACTATGAGATTCTGAGACTGTCATTCTCTGTAGTAAAAGTATGGTCTCCTCAACCTGGATTGTGATTTCTAAGAGCAGTAAGAAAAATAATCATACTGTAAATTTCCCAGAAGTGACTTTTTAGAAGTTAAAAGTAAAGATTATCAAGGTGTCCCTCATATGAAATTTCTGCTTTTGAAGACTATGAGCTGCTGCTTAAACCTTCCTCAAGAAACTCTTTCAGTGGAGGTACATTCTTTAATTTATCAATCCAAGTGAAATTTCTGTTTCCCTTAGAGATGCTGAATTTCCCAAATATTTTGTTTTCTTATAATTTTGACTCTTCTTGTTTGCAGGTATATGTACACACAAATATCTTCTCACATTTGTTACTGTTCTTTCAAGAAAACTAGAAAAGGTTGAAACACAGAATCAGTTCTGTTTGCAGGTTTGAGCACCCTTCAGCAAAAGCATGTGCACCATTTTCCTTCCATTCATTTCCATTGAGGGAAGTCCTAATCAGATATTTTGCACAAACAGATGCAGCCACGTAGTCTACAAATTCATAACATGCATGGTTGTGGAACTTTTGAATTAAGTTTTTGGTTTATTTACTGGATGATTCTTCTTATTATTCTGGTGGGCTTTGCAGTATAACATAAATCTCCTTCATTAGCATTCTTCATTTCCGACTTGAGGATCTTCAGGTAATCACTTCTTTTGTATATTCAAGCAGCCTGTATTTGGTATCAGATAAGCATTTCTGTTCACAGGGTGCCTTTAGCAAGGGATCCTTTTAGTACAGTGTGTCATCCTCTTGTCAGTGTGCCCTTTGTATCATTTGACCTGGAGCTGAATCTTTCACAGGTCCTGTCTTTCTGTAGGGTTTAATCAGCTGTCAGCTGGCCCCAGGAGAATCCAGCTTATCTGCTCCCTTTCTTTTTGGTGTGTAGGATAGCTCTAAGAACTGAAGGAGATCCCTTCCGACTGGAAACACCTGGTGGTCCTCTGATCATGAGATTAAACGTGACCTGAGCAAATCAAAAGGACACCACTAGCAATTTTTAATCACAAAGAGTTTACCTGAAAAATACATTTCACATGTACAGTTAATGGTATGGGTCTGTTCATTGTGAAAAATAATTACATGTATGTTTATGCAATCAAATCCTATTCCATAGATTGACTACTCATAAATTGTGCGTACTGTTTGATGGCTGAATCGTTAGCTTTTCCCAGACTGAAAGGGTATAATCAAGAGAAAAATGAAATTATTTGCCATTGATCTCCCCAGTGAGTACAGACTCAAATCCAGCTGGACAGAGCATTGTCATTTAAAGAAGTTTGGTCTTGGAAGCTGTCCCACAGTAACATCTCTCTGCTGTTACATATTTGACAGGGAGTAAAAAGAGGGGGAGGTGTGAGTGGATCCGGGTGGGAGCTGTTAGTGCAGCTTCATCAGGAAGGCAGGTAAATTGTCTGCATTTTGTGTCAGATGTTCTTACCTAAATTGCTAACACAAGTATCTTACAGCTTTTAGTGCTTGAATGTTTCTTTATGCTACCTGTCTTATCTCAGAAAACAGAATTTGATAATAAAAGGTCACAAGCCCCTTTTCCTCCCCTGGCCCATGGCTGTATAAAAAGCTACTGGACTTCTGCAGTGTAAAAACACTACTTTTGCAAATGCTGTAAATTCCATTGTAGGTTCATTTCCAAATGCTTTCATTGCTGCTCTGGTTTGCTCTGCAAATGTCAAGCCTGTTATGTTTGTGGAACAACTAGATGACCTTTTGTCATCTGCCAAAGGTGTAATTTCAATACAGGCTAATAGAAGTTGTAGAAAACTTAAAATGTTTCCCTTTCAGTAGAAAAGTAATGTTTTGTTCTGCGGCGCTGATGATTTAAAAAAATTTTAGGCACAAAGTACTAATAGCAAATTCTCGTAAAACTGGAAAAACAACACAGAAATCTCTCTGTGAACTTGTTCAAAATCTTTCAGAAAAGTTGAGTACTGATTTGCCATTATTAAGAAGATGTAAATTTTATTTTGTTATTTTTATATTACTATTAAATCATATTACTATTATTAGATTGTATTACTATTAAACTATTGTGTCTTAAAATTTGAAACCTTATAAATTCTTTATCAATACAGTTTCTTATTAGAAAATCCACAAAGATTTTCATTTTTATTTAAACTAATTAATATGAAATTACTTTGAAATGGAAATTCGTGTACTATTATAATGTATCTTAGGAAGTTTGTTATGGTGTCTATGGTAAATTAAACCCATGTATAGTATTTTTAAGGTTTTAGTCCTTTGAATCTAGTGAATCAAAAAATTTTAATTTCAGCTCAATTTTTCAGTGTTCCATCTGTGTGAAAACAATGTGTTTTTTAGAATTTTGTATCCAGAAGTTTCTTTCTCTTGAGAGTTAAAAAATACAGTAGAGCAGAAGCTTTTGATGAGACATGGGAATATTATCATTTCAGATAGTCTGATTTTCAACTACGTTAATAGTATTTTAATAATCAAAACAATCCATATTTGATGTGAATACCATTGATGTTGAGTGGAATTATTTGCTAAAATTGGAATTTTTGGCTAGGAAGTCATGGTAATTTTTAAAGCATGCCATTCTACCCAAAATAAATGTTTTTCTTCCTAAGATTAAGCTGCATAATGGAAAGATTATTAGACTACTTAGTTTCATGTTTGTGATTTAAGTTGACTTAGTAATGCTGTAAAGTGTTAAGTACATGAATAAAAATGCACATTATACTTAATTGGAACATGCTTCAAGGAAGCTATTAAGCAAAAACCCCAAATAATTACCTGTCATAGATAATGATGCTTTCCTAAACTTGAATCTTTGTGAGATGCTTAAAACTGTATGTTTCAATGCTGGCAAGTTCAGGTTATAAGCTTAAAGCAAAATACTGATAGCTCTGTGTTCTCTTAATTTCACAGTATAGGACAGCTGGCTTTAAATGTTGACACTCCTAATTATTTTACATCCCTCTGGTTTTGGGGCTGTGTTCATCAGGTGGTTTAAGTTCTCCTTCCCAGGAATGACCTGGCTATTTTTTCAGCAGTATTTTAGCTTTGAAACGTGTTTTTATAAAATATCTGGTGCTGAAGCCAGAAGGAAGCACTGCTGAAGGATGTGGAGCCCCTAGGTTTGGGTTTCTCCTCTTGAGAGCTGGCCTGGAGCCTGTGTGGGGCTTGGGTGCTCTCCTCACCTCAGCAAGCTCTGGGGGGAACAGGAGCTTCAGGGTTCAGCACTGGGGTGGTGATTGACAGAGATGAATGCTTTTATCTAAAAGCTCTTGGACACCTGCATTGAGGGCCCTCCTTTGCCTACCAGGATTCAAATTTTTTCCCTAACCTCTCAGTTGTATCGATCCAGAAGTACAAAAAGTAATGTGCAGAAAAGTTCTGTAAGACATTAGTGGTATAACATTAACATTTAGAATTAGAGAGAGACATTTTTACAAGTAACATGCTGTGAATCAGATTTCTGTTGCTGAAGGATTGTCAGCAAGGTTTCATCTTTTCTGTGTATATTTTGAAAAGCCAAAAGAATCAGATGCTCTTGTTTCATAAGCCTACAGAGACATGATTTTAACCTGTGCATTGAGGAAAATGAACTCACTGCCTTCAGAGCGTGGCCACATTATTCCCTGTCATTAACTCCAGTTGGCTTAAGAGCAGAATTTGTAAGTTGAACTTCAGGGTATAGAAAAATAACAGTAGGAGATGAATATGTAAGTAACAAATACCATGTTTCCATAGAATTGTGGGGAAGGAAGACAAATAAATACATTTTATATACATTACCATGGATGCAAGTAGATGATTCTCTATGTTGTTAGAGGGGAGAGAAAAACACTGTTGAAAATGCTTCTCAGGGGTTGAAGTCTCACATGATGCATTCTATGTGTTCACGTCCATTGGCATGAAGGGAAGAAAACAGTGTTCTTTTTTTGATTGCCAACTTTTGTACAAGGGGAACATACAAAATACAAAGCCTGCTCAATGGGAATGTTTTTATTATATATTTATTAAGAATTAATGTTTCTTCCCTAGATAATATATGCAAAGAAGTCATCAAGGACAATAGTTCAGAGAACTAGTAATTAAATTTTTGTAGAATATGACACATATTACTTTTACAATCCAGTGGAAAGCAGCAATTCTTGTAAGTGTTGATCAAATAAAATCAGACTAACTTTATTACAACGTACTATCCTGTGGTATATATGAGAAGGGTTTAGGTCCTTTGCACACAGCTCTGTGTTAGAAGATTGAAAAGCTGAACATTTTTTATTTACTGCAGTAAGACAGGTATTTGAACCAAATATTTGGATTAGACTTCACTTTTTCTTTTGCAGTGCTTACTGTTAATAATGTATTTATGGCTAAATTGACAAAAAAAGGTTCAGGATTTAGTATTAATATCCTGGAGACAACCTCCAGAGACAGTTTCTTGCACTGTGGGCAGATCAGTAACACTTTGACAGTTCATCTAAGTTCTTAAAAAATCTACATACAAGGTTTTGTCACAGTTCTTACCAGGCTCTTCTGCTGCTTCAGTGACCTTGAAAAGCCTTTGCCCTTATGGAGCCTTAGTCCTTCTTTTCCTTGCTTGTTAAATTACACACAGGGTTTATAGAGGGTGAGCGGGAAGAGTTATGAAAATAAACTTACTTAGACATTATTTCAAACAAATAGCGACTTTTGGTCTGAATCTTAAGTTTCCCACAGGGAAGCAGCAGTATCAAAGTGGGCTATGGATAGCTTTGCAGACAGATTGAATGCAGACCTGCATGGAGATGGAAAGCATCTGGTCATGCTGTAATGCTGTCATTGGAGCTCCATCTATATTCATGTTGTGCCAATGAGCAATTTCAGTGTTAATCGTTTACAATTTGGCACTTGATTGTGGAGCTTATGTTTTGAGCAGGTAAAAGTGTAACTTCTTGTCTGGCTTTTTTCATGGTGAGTTTATTCTGGTGCTCTTCTAGAATCTGACTTGTGTAAACAGAAAAAAACCCCTCTAAACAGAAACGTTAATAAAGCTGTTATTTCCACTTATAGTGCAGCATATGACTTAGCTCAAAGCCAGGTTATTTGCCCACAGATGTCATTATCATGGAATATCTTCCTTAAAACAATTAATGGATTTCCACAGTGTGAACAATAAACTCTGTGCTGGAGAAAATACTTTCAAGAAGGTATCTACTAATACTCAGTATCTCTGCTTTTAACTTTGTCCTGCAATGGAAAGTCTGTCTTCACTTGTTGATCTGAGCCCAGTTGATCTCAGCTGTCTCTTACCATCCCCGATTCCAGTTTCTTCTTCTCTTCCTCATAAAACTTTTCTGTTTTCTTTCAAAGAACACTGACAAAATGTAACCTTGCCCTCCCCTTTTCCTCTGGGCTTTTACATACTTGTCCCCAAATCCTCTGTTTTCTCCCTTATTATATCCACAGAAAGTATACTTTGGTTTATGTTGTTTAATCTTTTTTTATCCAGGAATGTCATTCTGTCTTCTAATCTGCTTCATTTTCCTTCTTAACATTTCACCTTCTCTTATATTAGGATTTTCCAGTTCGTAGCTGAAAAGCAAAGTATTTTTTTTAATACATTTGGGTCAGCATGAAACAAAATTAATTGAAGTTAGGGGTTTTTTTAGAGTGAAAGAGAAAACAAAACACTATTTAGATTTTTCCTTCAGTGCATTTGATTGCTTTATTTTAATGTCTTGTCTATGTCCCCAGAGCATTTTGTAGGAAAGAGATTCATAAATTTATGATACAATAAGGATTAAACAACATTCTTTTTCCTCAAACCTGCAAAAATATTTTGGTTTAGAAAATACTGTAGCAGAACATTTAAGTTAGACTCTGTCCCCAGGTTTTTATTTTACTTATATCTACCAGTTCTTTCTGTGGACCACTTCTAAGGTACAGTCATTTAGTTGCATTTCCATCCACTTAGAGCATCATCTTGGTCTTCTCAACCCACCATTCAGCTGGGGAGATACTTTGTCTGGTCTTGTCCTTCCCCTATGCACTCAGGATTCTGCTGTAAAGGAATGGTATTTCTAGCCCATGCTTATGTAACTTTGTAATACCACACATTGAATTTTTCAGTGGTTTACCTCCTCTGTGACACCACACAGAAGCTACTTGTCTTCCCTTTCCTGGTGCTTCAGGACTCATTCCCACTCAGCTGTCATTCATTTACTATTTCTAACAGGTTAAACCTTACTCTGATACCCATTGTAGTGAGTTTAACTCTGTCATAAACTGATTTCTAAGTCCCTCTTGGGACACCTGTAAACTGTACAAATAAATCCCAATTAGGAGAAGGTGCTATCATCACCTTCTCTCAGCATGTCAAAGCCCTTTGAGGATTTGTTACTCAGCTGCCTGCTTTGTGTTACATCTTTTTTTGTGGGCTTGCAGCATGATCTCAGTCAGATTTGAGACCTAAGCTTTGAATAGTGTCAGGTGGACTGTGCTAAAATTCCTGGCTTAAGAAAATAATAAGGGGAATAAGCACCATAGAAGACCAGAAAACTTAAGTAATAGTTGCAGTTGTGACAGGCTCAGGCTTTCAAATGTGCAGTGTATGCTGTGACTGCTGAATCAAGTCGTCTTTATTTTAAACTTTCCATTTTGTTTCTTCTGTTGAAGTTAGGAATCAAAAGTTTCCTGTTCTATGAATGACAAGAATCAGAGAATGAATGTATATTTGTAATTAATTTTCAGCAATTAACAATTTGCAAGCAGTTTGAAATTTATTCTTGGCATTGAATAAAGAGCTTTTGGAGAAATAACCAAAGATTTAAAATTCTGAATTTGCAGCGTGGGAGAGGGAAGTCAGAGAAATTTGTTGAGGTCCTTCTTCAGTATTAAGGATACATTTGCTAACAACAGTGAATGTTTATTAATGAGGGAGTGGATTGCTACTTGAAACTGCTGCTAGACTTTTGGAAATGTTCTGTTGAAAAGAATGAGTTAAAATGTCAATAACAGGGATATTATTGTAGGTATCATGTCTTCTGTAATTTGAGATTCTGTAATGCATATGGGCTTTATATGTCAGCTGAAGTTACTTGCTTATAATGTTAACATTTATCTTGATGAGGATTTGTGCTATTTAGGTTTTAGGTCTGATCTTATGCCCATGTCAGCTGTTGCTGGAAATGATAAAGACATTTGGAATCTGGAAGAATCAGCTTCACAAAATCATCATGACTCCTTGAAAGAGTGATGCCAGGTTCCCAAATGAGTCAAGCCATATTGGAAAAATCTGTGGAACCAATTTACATTTTTTCTGAGAGAATCATAAAGAAATGTGCTGATAATTCAAAAGTCCCTTCTTGGCAAACAAGCACATTGCCATTCCATTGGCTACATTCCATACAGTTTTTTGTTTTCTGTGGTGCCACTCTTATGTGCCAGTGCAAATGAAAATAGCAACTACCATGGTGTGATTAGCATGGCAGCATAAAGAAAGTGTCTTTTTTTCATTTTTTTAAAGGCCAATAATGAGGAGTTAAAATGATAAAAATTAGTATTAGATCTCCCTTTAAAGATGTGATATAGTGAGAATGCATGAGAGATCTGAATTTTTTGGAAGCTTTCAGGGTGGAAATCAAAGCATTGCTTCCTGAGCTTTGGATGACATTCTTCCTTTCCCACCCAAGACAAAGGGATTACTGCAGTTCTGTATCCCTGGATCAATTAAATTCCTTGTAAGCTAATTTATTCTAGACAGAGCACATTTTTCTAATTGCATGTGTTCTGTTATTTCATAAAATCTCAAACTAGAGAATAACCTTTACAAAGGATGAATAAGAATTTTCTGCATTTTATTATCTTCAAAGTTCCACTGGTGTTTTCCATTTTTTGGAAAGTAGAAGATCCAAGGTTTAATGTTTTCCAGGATGCAGACAAGTTATGTTACAGGTCTTACCTTAGCAATTGAAGTAAATTGGGACCATAGAGGCTGTTTTTCATCTTTTGCTGTTATTTCTCCTTAATTGTGAAGCAGTAGAAGCACCTAAGAATTGTTTTAATTTCAGACCACTTTATTGTTACCTCTAACATGTGGAAATTAAGTATATATCTTAAGAATGTACATTTCTTATTGGGTGATAGAATGGAATTTCTATTTTTGTGACTAAATTGCTTTCAGAATTTTCTGTGCATTATTCTAAAAATCAACTTCCTGGTAACATCATTCCATAAGATACACAGAACTTTTTATCTGTTTTGTAGGGCTGTGACTCTCAAATGAGCATGTCAGAAGTGTCCTGCAGTGAAAGTACCTCCTCTTGTCAGTCTCTGGTACATGGCTCAGCTCCAGAAATCCTCATTGGCCTCCTTTATAATGCTACAACTGGAAGATTATCAGCAGAAGTGATAAAAGGCAGCCACTTCAAAAACTTGGCAGCGAACAGACCACCCAGTGAGTGAAAATCTTTTTTCATCCTAATGCTTCTGTACTGGTGGGGTTCTCAGTAGCAAGGACTTCAATCCTATCACTTAGTCTTACCCAATCAAAATGAAATGGAGCAATCATCAACTAATCTGTTTCATGTTTTATATTTCTAGTCACTTGGGAAATAGCAAAAATCTAAAATTCAAAATATTAATTGTAAGTTGACAAGCCTGTTTTAATTTTTCATGATGACTGACTAATAAATTACCTTTATCATAATGATTAATTGCTAAATTACTAATGCCTCACATCACAGGCCAAGAATAAAAAGTCAGTGTTTAAAGAGAAAGTATATGCCAGTTAATATTAATATAAACATTCTGAACAGTTATTGCTGTTCCTAGAGGGGTTGATACTGCAGTCTCTAATTGCTTATGTGCCTGCATATATGTGGTAATATATGTAACTTGGGAATGACAGTGAAGACAAGGAGCAACCACTTGGGATCTTTGGCATATTTACTGTACAGGAGAAATGTTCACCATCATAAAGGACTTGAATTGTGTCTTCAAGCATTTGTTCAAAAATACACTTGTCTGAAATATCTGTGAGCTTTATATACTTCTTAACTGGAGCCAGATGGATTGGAGAGAATGTTATTGCTGTCTCTAGCTCTTTGACATAGCTTGACAAAGTTCAGTAACGAACTTCTTAAAAAGATATTTTTAATTGTTCTTTAAGATGGTGTGTCTGATTTACATAAGTGTTAATAGGAAATTCCTACCTGTTCCTTTTGATTTTGTCTGGAGGCTCAGGTTTTAGCTACTCTTTATGTTTTTTAAACCCCAAATTAGTATGGCAGTAGCAGATTATCTGCCACTGGATTATGTATTAGGCTGCCAACATTTCGTAAGTGGTTTGCATGTCTCACTTTGTCTTCAGAGTTTAGAAAGTAAGCCAGACTTGACACTGATGCTCTCTCCTCTTTCTCATTTTCTTGACCCACATTTATTCTATTCAATAATTGACTTGCCCTTACTCTGCTTTGGTTTCTCAATACTTTTCACACTGATGGAGCCAGACTTTGTTAAAATGGCCAGAGAAGGAAGGCAATAAATGAATCTCTAATACTTTTATATTATTAGGGAGCTACCCCAGAGTCACCTGTTTGGAGACAAAGTGTAGAAAGAGATGGAGAAAGCCAAAGAGATCCAAGGGCACTGGGGTGTGGGAAGAAATGAAAGGGAGAGAAGAGACCCTGTGTTCCCTTAAATGCTTATCTTTCTGAAGATAAGATGCTTATCTTTCTGAAATCTCAGAGAAACCCAGTTTTTATTTAATATTTAGAATATGCAAGTTAGGAGGGGTTGATGTTTTGAAAACAGAGATACTCATTCCTTAGTGTGTTAATTGCCAGAATGTGCTCAGTGGGCCCCTGCTGTGTAGTGAACAGGTGTGTGTCTCTCTGGGGTCAAAAATCTCTTTCAGATTGCAAGAAAGGAACCTAGAACATGGCAGGCAGCCCTGTAATACCATGTTCTGCCTTACCTTTTTGGAGGGAAGGTCTTCCATGCTACCTTTTTCCATCCCCTGTGAGGAATAGGGAGAAGATTTGATATTCATAATATAAATGGTCCAGTTCTCTTTAGGCAAATGTGGGTTCAGAGTTCTGTTGTTTCTAGAAAGCTGGAAACTAATGAACTTTCTGAGTCTGGTAATACCATGCACAAAATATTATGGGATCCAGATTTCCCTTTTGGGCTGTTTTGTGCAATCCCACTCCCCTCCCTCCAGCAGTGGTGGCACCTTCTTTTAAACTCCTGGATTCAGGTCCATGCAACCATCTTATCTCCCTGCTGAATACATCGTGGACATCTGCCTGCCTCAGTCTGTGCCATCATTTCCACAAAATGAAAACTAAGTTCCATGGGGATGATGACAATGATGATGATGATGAAATGTCCTGGTCACATTTGTTGTTTGGACTAGCAGTGGTCCAAAATCCTGAGAAGTGCTGCAGAGTACCTGAGCAGTTCGGTTTTCATTCATGTATTGAGGAACTGTGATAGAAATGGAAGCAATTACTGTTTCCCACGTTGCTGTAGTCTAGGGCTTGTGAACCTATGAATTTTTGTGAAGTGCTTCTGCAGCAAATATGAACTGAATACTAAATTTCTACTTCTTGCTCTACATGCTCCTCTGCTGCATATTTATGTGTTACATAGTAACTAATTTAGCAATTGAGTACAGGCAAATAATCCAAATACTGCAGGCACAAGCAGTGGATGTGTCTTCTTTGTTTCTCTGTGTGACAGTTAATACTTTGTCTGAGAAAAAGATGCTTCTCAGTTTTCCTTAAAGTTTAGTTGAAACAGGGTATCAGCTTTTGCATATTAAATGCATGTGTATGTATGCATGCACACACACATTAAATCCATAAAAATGTGGATTTTAACAAGCGAGATCTTTACATTCTAGAGACTTATCATTGAATTTCAGATATAAATGTCCCTCAGCTGTTTTTAAAAATTGCTTCAGAGTCATTCTAGTGCCTAAGTTCATCACTACTCAAGAACTGAAGTATTACAATCAAATACCAGTAACTATAAAAGCTAAGGGCAAAACCAGCTTGGTTTTCAGTTCAATGATTTTTCATTTTATTGCTTTTAATATATGAAGTTTAATTACTATGTGCAGTTTTTCTAAATATGCTGGAGTTTGCATGAAAAAGCATAAGGTTTGATAAGGATACAGTGATTCTTACCTAATCTGCTGTAACTTAATCATTTGCATGATTCTTGCTATGGTGAGTGTGGTTTAGAACCCAGTGTCTGTTACTGCTTAGATAACCCATTACATAAGCAATGTAATTTGTGTTAAAGATTACACAAAAACTGCACAAAATTTTCATTTCATTAAATTTTACCTAACGATCCTTTTGTTCAGTCCTTTTTCTGTTCTGTGCTGCTAAGGTTTCATGTTCTTACACTCCAGTGAATGGTGTTTCCTCTTAAACTTTAACCTTTGATCCTCTCTCACCCAACTATTGACATCTGGTCATTATTTCTTTTACTGCTTTCCACCCCCTGTTGTCAGACGGACTGTTCTGTTGTCTAAAACACTTGATAGGTGGACAGGTTTATATAATCCGAGGTGAGTTCCTGTAGAAACTAACTGGATGTTGTCTTTTTCATGCAAAAGAAAACTTGCCAGCAGTAGAACATCCATGGCTGCCTACCATACCAGCTTATAAAAGTATATGTTTATTTTTTGTGGCACTCTCTAATGCAAAAGTTGCATTTATCTCTGATTATGGATGTTGTGGTTTCACTGTACCTGCAAAATGAAAATACGGTATGTGTTTCTTTTAACAAACTCCAATCTTTAATTAATATTGTCCATTAACATGAGTAAGACAGGAATAAAAATGAAATGTGAGATTGTTTTATACAATTTTAAATTTCCTATAATTACTTAACTTCATGAAATGCACATCCTTCTGCAGGAGCATGGTTTGGTGCTTTTGGTCCAGTGAAAATAGAGCTTTAAAAATAAGGGTTTATACCCAAATGCTAACATAATGTGAGCTTACTACATTACTTGCATCAGCTTCTTAAGTGTATGCTTAAGAGCACCATACAAGCTACTTGTTGAACAGTCACCTTGAATTATGCAAAAAATTGCTTTTCTATAAACATGCACTAAGTGAATCCCTTCATGAATCTAGGAATTAATAGTGGTTTTGTACTGCGTAAACTTCCATCTTTGAATGCACTTTGCTACCTTTTGGTTTTCAAAATAAATAAAACTGAAAAGCCCGAAATGAGAACCACATCCATGCAGAGATTTTTTTCTTAAGCATTTTATCCTGGCTGTTTTGATAGCATCGCTGCATATTGATATTATTTTTTTTTCTCTTCATTAATTGCCTTTATTCCATTTCAGTTATCCATATTCTTTGCAATTTCTGTGGTATGCTTTACAGTGCTGTGGCTAGTTGGAGCTTGCTAAGTGTCAATGCAATGTAAATCTGTTTAGACTAAACAAGGGGGTCAATGGGAAGAGGATTATGAGGTATACCTTTAACTTAACCCATGTCCATAGTACTGGAGTTAGTTCATTTGCTAGAGTGTATGTAATACTTTGTTTACTTGTCATCTTCCCAGTGTCCAAACTGAGCTGTGTGATAAGGTGTACACCATATCCTTGTTCCTTCTAAATGCCTCCTTCTGCAACCCTTCCCTTCCCAGGTGCCTGACGTGCTACAATGTGACTTCTTTTGCAGATACATATGTGAAGCTAACGCTGCTGAACTCCATGGGGCAGGAGATGTCCAAGTGCAAAACTTCCATCCGCCGGGGGCAGCCGAACCCCGTGTACAAGGAAACCTTCGTTTTCCAGGTGGCACTGTTCCAGCTCTCGGACGTGACGCTCATCCTGTCCGTGTACAACAAGCGCAGCATGAAGCGGAAAGAGATGATCGGCTGGATTTCCTTAGGTCTCAACAGCTCAGGAGAAGATGAACTCAACCACTGGACTGAAATGAAGGAGTCTAAAGGGCAGCAAGTCTGTAGGTGGCATACTTTACTGGAGTCGTAATGGATGGGAGGGAGCACGGTCTGAGTGGTTCTAAGGGAGGTCGTTCTCCCCGGAAGATGATCGCCCCTGGTCACGAACAGCAGATGTGTTGTGGGAGTAAAAACTGGAAATTGCGGTCAACATTCCATCATAAAGGATGCACAACATGCAAAATGGTGGGATTTAATATAGAGTCTTCACTTAGTGTCATGAACTTCCTTGGTGTCAGAGAAGCCTTGCTGTACACAGATATGATATCGGTATTCCCTTCCCCATCCACCTGATGCTGTACTTGTTTGGGTTTGTTTTGTGGTTTTCAATTCAGAAACATTTTGTGCAAGGTTCTCCAAATTAATGTAAGCTCCTCCTTGTGTACCTTTTGTATTGCTTTAATACTGTAGCTTCTGACCTGCCTGCATTCAGATTAAAGGTCAATAGTTTTGCACTTTGAGAAAAAGTTAATGGTCTGTAAAGCAAAAGTAAAAAGAAAAAACCAAACCACTGGTGAAAGAACACTTAATAATATAGCAAATAGAAATATACTGTTGTTTTGCACTGAGTTTCTTTCCAGGAGCTTAGTAAAGTAGGTTTTCATTTTTTGATATGCACTTGGTTTGAAAAATACTAGCATTTGGGCATCAGGTGAACTTTGACATCAAACTAAAGTTTCTTCAATCTGTGACAGGAACGAGCTCTATATATGGCAAAAATTGGGGTTTTCCCTCTTGCCTGTACTTCTGCCTAATCCAAAGAGACCAGATCATCAGTTTGGTCCCTTCCAAAACTCCTTAGACAGGTTGTACTGTAAAACTATGTAACTTTCTGTTGAAAGCACTTCCTGTATTCATGTATTCCAATGTAGGAAGCTCATAGAGCACGACTTTACTAAAATATATTTTCATTAAACAAGTCGATACAGGTTTCTTTAAAATGTCAGCAGTTGGAAGTTAGGTTGAAAGACTGTGAAGGAAGTGGAAGCAGTTGAACTACTCTGAATGAATGCAAAATACTATGGCTTTGCTTGAAACAGCTATCCTTTCAGGCCTCTTGTGAGCTGTTTTAGGAATTACCATGTGCTGTTTGTTGGAAGGAGAGAGCAGACCAGGAGTTTTTACCTTTCTTCTTGAAGAAGAGAACATCAGTAAGTTATTTTTCTAGTGATTTTCCAGCAATTGAATGGATGCTCACACACAAAATAGAAGTTTGCTTTGCTTATGTTCAGGTTGGGAAACATGGGTTTGTAATGACACAGTTGAGAAGCTGCAGTATCACAAGAAAGTTTGCCATCAGAGAAACACTCGTGGCATCCACTAAAACTGGGGAAATATCAGTGCTTCTGAGATTCTTATTTGTCCCAAAGCCTTTAGCTGGACTCACACTCATTTATTGACTGCTGAATCTAATTCATATTACTGAAATTGTGCATTACTGAGTAAACATATTTTTTAAAAGCTTCCCAATTCAAGGATTCTTTTCACCTGTAATTACAAGATTTTTTTATGTTTAATTGTCATTGTATAGAAAGCAAGCAATTTCTTTTTTCTTATAAATGATGGTGATGTCTTACCAATATGAGACCTCACTGACTTTTAGCTCTTGGTGAGTAGAAGAGTAAAGTGTTGGATTTTGTTGAGACAATTGGTGTTAATCTAAAGTGTTCTCATTAGAACAGATTTGTTCCTCTTGAATTTCTTTATAATACCTTTGAACAATCCTGGCTTTGGGGTATCCAGACAGTCAAGTACAATGAGACTGGTAATGGTGAGTATGCTGTAATAAAGATATTTCACATGGTTCTCAAATTCTCACGCTATTTAACAATTTCATTAAGTCCTTTTTAAAGGATTTTGTAATTCTACATCTTGGTTTATTTGGTGTCTTTTGAGGGATTTATTTGCAGAGCCAGGCTTTCAGGTTTTCTTGATTTAAAGATTTAAACATTATTTCAGGCCTTTGGTTTGTTGGTTTTTTTTCTCCTGATATTGCGCTGCTGCTTCATTTACAGAAGCTTTATTTACTAAATAAAAATAATGCAAAAACTTTCTTTAAACAGGAACAGTCTTGCAGTAATACAATGCAGGTTGTCTCTCTCAGTCGTTTTTGTTAGCTCAGTTTGTGAAATGTAATGTTGAGTCTAGAATTTAATACAAAATCAGCATTAATTTTAGATGTGTAAGGAAAATGCTCAGATTTTCCCAATCCTTTCAGCTTTCCATGTAATAGAAACAATGATGTAGAAGCTGTTGAAAAGCAGTTTTTCACTGGATATGGAAGTGGTTTTATCTGTTCTGTTTGTGGGTATTTAGATGCTCTTTCCTAAAACTGAAAATTGTCTCTTGATGGTTGTCTCTTGGTACAGGTTTTGCTGTTTAAAATAATGTACAATGCTGAACAGCAAGAACTGGGTCAGGTAGTTCCAGTGGAGAATGTACATCATCACTGAACAAATGAAGAAGTCAGTTTGGAAGGTGCAGCAAATAACCTCTTACAGAACCAAACTGAACTAAACTGTGTCATGACTTGGGTTCCTGTTTGTAGCTTGCATTGTTTCAGCTTTGCATTTCAGCTTTTAGATTTCTAAGGCACTGAAATCTTAATTTAGATAGTAGAGATTTGTGATACTCTGTGTTGGGCTTATTTGGGAAGAGGAATCTCCCTCTAGGACTTTTCCTAAAGTATGCAGGACCACTCTGTGCTTCACAGAAGAAGGGTTGGTTTACTTGGATTTATACTGTACAGAGGCTAGGAACTGAATGTGTAAAGAATGGAAATGAACTTTTAATTTTGAGACAGTAGAATAATGGATTTGCCGTGCAAAACCAGTCACACCAATAATTGGATTCACCTTGGGATTTTTGTGAGTTTATTATAGTACCAACAGCTGTCATGTTGGTTTTTTCTTCCTAGAACCCATTCTTCTTATTTGATTTGTTTGTAAGTTTGTTTTTCTTATTGCTTATGCAAACCTATACTTTTGTATTGGAAATCTGCCTTCAGCTGTTGTGGGTTTTTTAAACCCTACATAAGGGCTTGCACACACAGTGTGGTTTTGTACATTCAGTTAGGTCTTAAGCACAGAACAGAATTGCTGAAGAACAAAGTATCACTAACAAATTAGAGGCACTTGTATTTTCCCCAGAGTTGGCTGTGGCTTTTTCATAGCTTTTTGTTGTTTGCCTTTGTTCGAAAGTACAGTAAGTACTTGAAAAAATGTATCAAATTAATTACTTTTCTGTGTGCCAGCAAACCATGTAGAGACTGCAGATCTTGAATTGAATCTGTTTCCTGTCAGCGTAGCCGTAAATAATTGTAGAACAGTGACTTTCTTACAGATTCTATTCTTGAAAGTATCTCATCCTTTCTGGAAATGATCTGTTTGGTTTAGTGCTTAGAACGTTTCACAAATGCCCTGAAGTATTGTAAATGAGAGAAAGTTGGTCAGTTCCTCCCTGTTGAGGGCAAGGTTGTGAAGGGCAGGACAGCCGAGCATGAAATCCCT
Source organism: Rhipidura dahli (assembly GCA_013399225.1). NCBI lineage: Eukaryota > Metazoa > Chordata > Aves > Passeriformes > Rhipiduridae > Rhipidura > Rhipidura dahli. Next base: position 131,124 of record VXAC01001410.1, read on the forward strand.
GCGCCGGAGGAGGAGGGGGTGTGCAGCGCCTGCAGGACATCGCTGCCTCCACATTGCAGGAGGCAGCAGAGCCATCCTGCTGCTCCTGCTCAGCCAGGGGGCACAGGGAACACGGGAAAGATGCAAAGCTTGGTCCTTGTGCTGCTGCCTCATGCTCAGGGTGTGAGACATCCACGTTGCAGTGTGAGGTCTGACTGCAAAGGCAGAAGCGAAGCAAGGTGTAAGCTCTGCTGTGGAAATAATAGGACACAATTTCTAAATGAAATTGAAGTCCTCTAAGCTCATTAATAATTACATTTGGAAGCTTTGGGAGACCTTGGAATGAATGTCTGTGCTTTTGCGGGAGCTGAACATGGTTATCAATTTAGAAAATACTTGAGCTGCAAACAGATTTTATGGCATTTACTGTGGGAAATATTTTTACCTGTAAATTTTTGCAAAGACTTTCCATGGCAGATACAGTGTCAGCATCAGTACCTTCCGATTTTCACACCTTTGGAGCAATTATTTTGTTGTCTAAAATCTCTGTTTGTGTTCTTGATTTACTCTCTTTTCTCCACACTGATTCACTCCTGCAAACTCCCCGGGGCCCTGAGAAGCTGCCTGTGGCAGTCACTGGACCTTAGAGGTCAGGGACACTGTACTTTAAGGTACTGGTGCAAAATGTCTGTGACCTGTCCCAGAAGACAGAACTCCCAAAGATTTCTGAAATGCAAACCATCAGTTTTAATATAGCAAACGAGAAGAAGAAAGCTTTAAAAGAAGATATTTTCACATAGAAATTGAGTACAGATCACTCTTACACATTCCAATGCTAACAAAAAGTCTGGGGTAGGATCAGGGAATGAGGTTTGAGGGAGGCCTTTTGGCCTTAGCTGTTCCAACCTGAAACTAACAACAGAGCACCCTTTCACTGAACTCAGAGGTGTATTGAGCCCTCTACCTATCACACTTTTCTGGAGGAAAAAATGTTGTCCTGTTTATAGCAGTCTTTAGAATCATGGCTTGTCACTTGTAAGGCAGACTGGCTTCCTCCTGAAGCTGAATTCTCAATAACTAAACATCCTTTTAATCTCCCCACTGATGTGCATGCCTGCCTGCCATTAATGTTAGTGAGAGGAGCCCATGGGCTTCGAGTGGAGAGCAGATCTCACCTTGAAAGAGTGAAGAGCAATAGGATTGGTAGGTTAGAGGGGTGGTACAGCCTGGCACCTGCAACACAGTCAACTATGACTTCTGTTATGAATGAAGGCAGAAAACCAAATATCCAGATACTGTCACAAACTTCATACTTGATCATTATCTCTTTTTTCCGTTTCTTCTTTTCCTCAGCTTTTGAAATATTTTTATAACTTACTGTTAAAAATGTTAAAGTGGTCCCTAAATATCTTGATCATTTTAACTGGAACATTCAGCAATGTTTATTGTTAGGAGGAGCCATCAAGAATGTTCTGGTTTTTTGGTCTCTAACTCAACTGCTAGATTTTGTAGTACATCACAGCTGGATTTCACAGGATTTCAGACTACTTTGTTCTGATGGTAGTTCTTGAGGGAAAAGTCACAGGAGCACTTCCTTGTCAGTGAATCACCAACACCCATTGAAGAGATGTCATCTGAGAGCAAGAACATTAAAATAAGAGATGGCTTTGTACAGTAGCAGCAACAGTGACTCACATTCCACGCTCTTGGAGCCTCGTGGCCCTTGGAGGGCCCTGCTCAGGGAGCCTGTGACATGTGAGTTGTGGGAGTTCATGCATTTGGAGCATCTCTGGTCTCTGTGGACATCGTGTGGCTTCTAAACCAGTGTATTTTACAGAGGGTAGATGGTTTTTTATTTGCCTTGGGGTGAGTAGGGCAAGTGCCAACTGGCCTACAGTAACATGGATTAATTTAGCCTTAAGAACTTATCACTGCCCCTCCTTAAATTCAAGCAGGGTTTCTTCCTTTCTGCAGACTATGCAGGAATCTTATGCACCAGTATCTGCTTATATTATGTCTACCTGAATATGGCACAGTTATTAGTGCTGGCAAGCTCAGTTCTTGTGTGGTGTGACTGTAGTAGTGGATGGGCCACATGCTGGGTCAGGTTTTGCTGGATCAGGTTTTGCTGTTCAGGCTTATGCTGGAGCAATATAGAAACATGGTCCTTATAAAGAGGAATGTGCCAGGAGTCAGGAAAGTGGGTGGTACTGCTCCTGTAGGAGTGAAGATCAGGAGACAGCTCTGCCCAGAAAAAGGGCAAGGCTGTCTTTAACAAGAAGGATGAATTCATTTCCTTGGAAGCATCTGCTGGTTGAGCTGGCATGAAGGCCCTACTCAGGAGAGCACAAGCAGTGATACCATACCACTGAAGGAATACCTCATGGACATTCAGGGATGTAATTAATGTCATCCTTTTCTCTCTTGTATCTGAGGACAAGAGTCTTGCCCATTGTACCAATATTTTATTTTTTTGCTGTGTTTTGCAAACCCCATGGACGCTGATTGCATGCTGAGGGTCTAAAGTGGATTGCTTTTAAACTTTTGGTTCCTTTCCAGGGTGTGAGTTTGAATGAATTTGCAGAATTAACTAGAAGCATTATCATAGCTTTGAGATGTAATCTCTAGGCCATAGTACAAGCAAGGAGCAGGGCTTTGAACCAGTTTTGATAGTCAATTTTGCAAATGGCTTATGACATTTTAAGAAAATTTCTAAGCAGTTGAATGTATTAGGGAATATTTACAAAAAAAGGAGATAGAGCAATGATCTTTTTTTACTATACAGCTAGTTTGCTGTCCTTTCCAGTAAACCACAAGGTTCATTAGTGCTCAGTACTGTTTTGTTTATGATAAATGTTTTTAATGTGATTTTCATGACAAAGTGTAATTAGTGAAACCTTTTATTCAATTTTTCCCTTTATTTGCTTTTTTTAAGGAGAAATTTCTCCTTATATAGTATATATACTTTCTTACAGAGCTTTCTTACCTATTTTTGTATAAGATGATTTAACAATGTAAAATTAAATGCTCTATGAGCAAGCTATATCACTGTTAACGCAATCAAAAGTGCTAATATAATGACTAAGGGCCTGAACCTTCTGCCTTTTACTTAGGTCCTGGTTTCACCAGATGTCATTCATGTTGTGTAGGACCTTTCCCTATAAGCACTTCCATCTATTCCTGGGGATGTCTCAGGGAAAGGCACTATTAACATGAATAACAGTGGTAAAACTGAGCCTCTCTCCATTCTTAGTGGGACATCTGTCATGAGTAAAGGCTGCTGGCTCTGTCCCAAAGTAGTTTTAGATTATAGTTCCCTTGATCTTCAGTGATTTTGGACTTGTTTTTCTGGTGACTATAAGCTAATAACTGATCTTAGTGAATACAAATACTGAATTGTGCTGTTACCAGGAAGATTATTAAAATGTGTTTCACATTTTAATTCATTCTTTCATTGGGATATAAGGAGTTGGACTTGTGAAGCATTCTATTGCATAGAGATAGCACACATTCACCACATTTCTAAACGGTATGAAATACACAGTATGTAGCATTTTCTTGCATACTTTTATACTGCCTGTACGTCACCGATGCACTCGGTGCCTTCCTTCTTTTGTATAAAAACTTAATATGTAGAGAAACTGAAGTTATGGTATGTGAGCAATGTCACTGCAACCGAAGAGATGTCTTAAACTGATTATTCCTAGTCCGGGAGGTTTCAAAGGGCAGTTCAGTTTAACACAATGCTTTTCTTTGAATCTGAAGTTTTCCCCTTCCCTTCCTCACTCCCACCCCACCCCCCGGCCAAGAAACTTCCTCATATGGCTGTTTATTCTTAATTGATTCCTGTGTCTGATGTAAGTCACATGGTGTTAACCAAAGAACCAAGTCTGTTTCTAATTATTTGGACAAATAATGTTTGGACTTGCAATTACTTAAAGACAAAAATGATATGATGGATCTCTGTTAACAAATATAAAATAGGCTTCTGTAAATGTGACTCCCAGCTGAGAATTCCAAATACCTCTTTTCTGACTGGATGTGCGCTGTTGTACCAGTAGCAAAGTGTTTGGATTGTGTTTCTTGGTGCATTTTAATCAAAATCCTATCACAAACAAAAATATCAGTCAGTCAGTGCTGTCAGATTAGCTTGGTTTACCATGTTATACCTATATCTGAAGCGTGCTACTTTGAGAACAGATTTGGCTTTCCTGTGTCTGAAGTTCTGATGTTGTACAATATTTATCTGGTGTGTGCTGGTGTCACAGGAGCAAACAGACTGATGCTGCATCGTACGTACATCTCCTACCAGAGTCCCTTCATTGTACAACTTCTGTAACATAGCACAGTTTTCAACTACTGTTTCAACCTAAAATTCCTTAAATTTCAATGCATGTATAGCCTTAAACATCTAAGACACCAAGCACAGTTTTAATGGGAATAGGTTATATTTGCAAGTCCGGTTTGTCTCAGAAGTCATAGAATTATTTTTATATATCAGTCAAAGATTGCAGAAAATGGGTATATTGCACTCATGTTATCAACCATGCTCCTAATTATATGCATTTAAAAAAATGGCATTTTTGCTAAATGTTTTAGAGGTGAAGTATCAGTGCTCATTTTACTTTCTTGAATTTGTTTTTGTTTTCATGCTTTCATTTCTGTATCGAACCTTGGTGCCCTTAACTAATACCTGTGACTGAATTCACACCGATTTTCGGTATTCCTTGAGCTGCTTTTCTTTTCTGTTCCTTTTTTAAATTGAATAAGCAGTAATTAAAATTCCCTTAGAAAAATGTTCTTTTTTTTTTTTTTTGCATTTTGACAGTAACATAATTAGAGCAAATGACTGTTTGCAGCTGTTTATGCAGCTTATTAAAGCCTGAGAACTTTGTTTGAAACTGTCATTATGATCCAGATGAAGACATACATTTCATGGCATTCCAGTCCACATCAGGTGAACACACAGGAGCTCTGGTGATGAATGTGCAGATCTGCACATGGCGTGTCAGACTCTGAATCCCCAGAGGGATTTATAATTAATTGTCACATTGTATCTACAGTATCTCCAGTTGTGTGTTGTCAGATACTTGTTGTTTTGTTCTCTTTCTTATTACCTAGCAAAAAACTACTTTTATCATTTTTGTGCTGCTGTATATTAACCTTGAGGGTTTCCAGTGTGCAAGATCAGTTTAATGTTGTCAGTTCTCTTTCTGTAAAAAAACCCTGGACTTTGAGCATACACATCCCACTCCTATTCTGGGGAGAGCCAGAATGCCACCAGCTGGTTTTAGTTATATTTCCCTGTGCAGCACAGGTAACTTCCATCCCATGTTAGTTTGATTGAAACATGCTACAGTTCTATCACAACATTAAAATAGTCATTTCACATATCTGGAACTTTGCAGCTGTGAATTTGTATTTTGTTTACTCTATCTCTGTGAAATGTATTTTTGTCAGTTTGAGGACTTTGGATATTTCAAAGTATTTTCTGTACGTGAAATCAGCTTTTTGCATGTGAATTTAACTGCTGGAAAGTATTTAAAAAAAAAAAAAAAAGGAAAAATCACTTTTAAAACCTGTTGTTGTCACTTTCCTTTGGAATTCATTACATTGTAAACAAATCCAGACTTCACTGTTCAGAAGATAGTAACGCTTGATCAACCATCGGAACTGCTGTCTGCATTAAAGAAAAAATATTTTTTAATTTTGGCAAGGTAACCCTAGCCCTTACACACATTTTGGCTCTGTTTACAAATTTTCTAAGTTTCCCCCATTCCCTTTCTGTTCCCCAAGTCTTTGTTGATGTCATGAACCTTCTGCTTAGAGAACTTAAAGTTAACCAGTGTGGCAATGTTCTAACAAATATGATGTGTATACTGGCAAATAAAGACACACTCAGGTGATCATTCTGTTTGACTTTATACAGTTCTCTTCTGGGGTCATCTGTGGTTCTCTTTGCTTCTTTGTCCTGCATACATTTCTCAGAAAAGATCTCATCTAAGATACTAATGCTTAACTTCTGCTTTCTAAGGAATTGAGGTTTGACTTGAACACAAAGGAACTCTTGCCATAAGCGACAATAATAATTTTACTGTGACCCAGCTTAGATCTTCTGTACTATCCTCTGAAGATTTTTGTGGTACCTATTACAAAAAAAGCTTTCTGGACTTTCATGGCAGCTCAGCTTTAGGAGGTATCTGAATATATGTATGTTTTGATACCTACTAGCATGCATTAAAAAGGAATTGTTAGAACAATTAAAGCATTTTTTCCTATCCTAAGTATAGGAACACTTAGTATAAAAAGCTTTTATTGTTTCTTCCCATTTCTGCAGATGAAAGGATCATAGACCAGTGACTTTTACCAGCTGGAAGTGGAGAGAGGAGTGCATTTCTTTGCTGTGTGATCCTGATCCTCTGGACCATCAGCATCTGTGCAAATCCTAGGACTCCTGCAAATAAGACAGAATGGGAGTTGCTGCTGTTAAAGCTAGCATTTTCCAAAGGCTGTACACCTAAAAATAATATGGCATTCCATATGCACATGGCTACATATTTGGTGTTTGAGAAACTGAATGGAGCACTTGTGACCATAATCTTTAGAAGCTGTCACAAGACATTTGGTATCCTTGTCTGTTAGAAAAAAGCAACCCAGGAATTTCTTTCTGCAGATTATATTAGACTTGTTAAAAGATGATAATACGAAAAATACTTGCTTTAAAATTAAGATTTGAGAAGCTGTGAAAGCATGGCAGAATTAATGAAACAGAATCTGTAGACTGGTAGTTGGTCACCAATTGCAAACAGCCCTTTTCTACTTGAAGATCACAGAAAAAAGTTACACAGCTCTACACAGCTTCAGCTGCATGTGTGGTGGTACCATGTACTCACCCACAAGTATCTGAGCAGAATTATGTGTAATGCTCATGGTTGGTAATTAGTTTGTTGTGAAAACAGTAATTGCTTCAGACAGGTAGAGCCAAGTTACATCACTTTTAGGCAGTGATTAGTTCACTACTTTACCTGTCAGGGGTTTTCTCTGAGTAATTGTCTTCATGTGGCAAATTCCACATTAGAGTGTATGTAAAATCCCTTGGAAGTCAGTACTTGCTTGCTTCTGAAGGTGCTTGTGGTCAAGGGCTATTTAGCATTTTTCTTGATGAAATTTGTGATTTTTTTTTCCTCTAGTATTTTTGTTTTTACACTCCAATAGTGCACTTCTATTCATGTTAGCTATTTCATTTTACTTGTAAATTAGCCCCTCCAAATGAATAAGACCCTTGCTAAGGCATTTTGTTACCTGATAATCATTTTGAGTAGCTACACTTAAACATAGGGATTCAAAAAACCAAACTAAGTGTTGTTTTGGCATAAGAATAGTAAGGATAGAAGGAAGGAACAAAAAAACAAAAATGAAATAAATCCTCATCAAGTAACATCGTGCAACAAATCAGCTGGGCTTTGGATAAATGATTTATTATTAAATTTAAAACCTAATAGGTTTTTGTGTTCTGAGTGTAGTTTACACTGGTTTGTTTTCCACTTAATTGGAAGCCTTACATTTCATCTCATTAATAATGAAAATCCTCTTGTCAAATTGTGTAAGATGATGTTGAACTAATATGTATATTTTGGAGGCAGAATAAAATCTCCCCTTGTAGCCTTTCATATTATTTCATTTCATTATGCAAAAATTATATTCTGCTTTTAATTTTGCTAGTGTGAAGTAAGAAAGCTTCATGTTCCTTTCTTGCCTGAGAAAGTCCTGGTTTCAAGAAGGGTGATGAAGAGAGTTCAGTCACTGTGGCCCACTGTTTGCAATTAAGGGTTAACTGCAAACAGAAATTCAGAATACCAGGCCAAGTGAGCTTTACAAATGTAATGAATGTGGGTGTAAGAGACAATAGTGATCAAATCTAAAGTTATATCCTGTGATTTCAGTTCTTGTTGCAGTGGTTCAGCAGTTCAGCAAAGGAGCAGGCTTAAACATGCCAAAGGAGACCAGATTTGCACTCCATTTGCTGTTAGAGTTAAGTACACATTTCCCATGATACCACAGCATTTTCATCTGCAGAGACCTGAAGTACCAATAGACTAAAACGTCAGTCACACAAGCCTTTGCTAATTAATGCCTTCACCGGAAAATGTCTGGCATTCTTAGGAAACCAGGGAGATGCAGAATGCAGAATTCATTCATATTTATATTTGAAAAAAAAAAAAAATAGGCAGAAAAAGGAAAAGCCACATAATCAGCTGTTTGATAAAGCTCCAAATCAGTCAGCTAGCCTAAAGGTCATGAATATGTAGCTAGATCTCAGTAAGCCTCAGTGGCAAATCATCACACACGCTTGCTGCAGTTTCCTGAGACCGTGTAAAACACTTGGGAGCACAAGCCAGGCCAGTAGGCTGAGAAATGGCATTAAGCATTCAGCCTTGGCCATCTGTCACCGTGCAGCCGAGCAGACACTCCTGGTGGAGTCGTTCTGGGTCTCCTCTTTTCGGTTTTTAACTGAACTCCTTCACACGGCGCTTGCCAGCAAATACAAAGTACTGTCACCCACAGCACTGCCATCCTTATTCTCTTTGCTAAAACTCCCTTTTTCTTCCACGTCATTGATATATCCATGCAGTAAGTGACCTGTCATACTATTAAATTAATCAGTGAAACTGATGCACATCTTTGAAAGATACTATGAAATACTCTGTAAAGCATTACTATATAGAAATTGCTGCCCATGGTATTATATCCAGAAGAATGCTTTTCTGCTTATGCTTAAACATGCCAAATAGTTTTGCTGAATGCCTTAGTTCTGCAGTCTTTCAGTAATGCTCACTATCAACAAGAGTCACTGAAGGATCGGGATAAAACATAAAAAGACTTTTTTAAAGTTTTCAGTGAGATCAGTTCCCCGATGTGACTGAATTGGAACCTAAATGAGTGCCAGCGCAGGGAGGGGGGTGGAAGTGCACAGCTGGAGCTGAGCTGTCCTTCCCCAGCAATCTGTGCTTATCTCAGCTAAAATGACATGGAAATCACTACCTGAGGAAGCTGTTCTGAGCATGGAGGCATTTTTCACTGCTGACTGCTGCCTGTTGGAATATAACCAAACATTTCTCATCTTATTTTGGAAAAAAAAAAACTTGTAAAAGTTGTTGAAAGTGAAATCCATAGGTGCAGGCAAAACAGAAATGGATCTAAATACTTTTATAACACCAGAGAGTCATTTTGATGGGACAGAAATCTCTGCTTGTTTCTAGTACAATAATGCATCCTATTAAAAAATCAAATAGAAAATGTATATCAATGTCACATTTTAGAATTCTGTCCTTTTAATACAGTTGATGTTATTTTAGGGGTTCTCCTAAACCGCCAGCAGCATTCCCTCTTTTTTTTCCCCATCTTCCACTCCCAGAATACTTGTCCCACACCAGGACCCCCTTCAAGGTCATCGGTTGCCCTGTGTTCTGACACAAGAGCAGTAGAAGGATTGCTGCTGCTGGTGCTTGGACCCTGGGGAGCCTTTTGGGAGGAAGGGTGGTTGTGTGTGACCACGTGGGAGCATCAGCACCACCAGGGGGCTGAGAGAGAGCGATTACTGAAGGTAATTCAGAAGCAGGTGGGTCCAGACAACCTGGAAGATCCGAGGATGCTGGTACCCAACCCACTGCACATCTCACAGACCTGCTGCTCCACTCCCTCCTTGGCTTTCCCATGGAATGGGGTGATCCACCCTTAGGCAAACCTTTCACTGCCAGAAATATTTCAAGGAATTGTTCTCTGAGTGCACATCCCACCCTCTCCAATTATGCAGAACATTTCACTGAAAGCTTTCTCAGAAGGCAGACTGTAAGATTGACTGCGTCGAGAGCCTGAAATACAGAATGCACTTAAACTCTTCGTTGTCATTCTGGACAAATCAAATTAGGCATCCCCAGCAAATGCTGCCATCAAAAGAACAAAAGCTGTGAAGTGATCTAATTAATTCATAGTCCATGTAACCACTGGATGACAAACAGTTCTGCCTTGTACCAAAAGCAGGAATGTTGTTGTTTATGCCAGGGGTGGATTGGAAAACCTGTTAACATGTCCTGGTGGTCTGCAGTTCCACCCTGACCCTTCACTTGTACCCACCAACTCCATTTGTCAGAGGATTTCTCAGCAAGTCTGCTGCACGTGATTTTCTCTGGTTTGTTTTTATTGATACAATGTGGAGTTGTGCTTTTCACTTTAATTAATTAACTAACTAATGTCCTTGTGAAACACTAACAAATGCTAATTTGGTATCTAGTCCTGTGTTAGGTGAGTGTATTGATGTTCCTAACCTAACCCTGAAATCAGCCAGTCTGAAGATGAATCCTATAAAGCTCTTCGCAGTTCAAGCCACTGCTGCTCACCAGTTTAAGGGAGGAGACAAATCCATCAATCCTAATTTAATGGGAGAATTTTCAGGTAGACAGTAATTGAGTTGGAATTTGGCCAAAGCCTTGGGGTTAAAGAACCTGCTGTTACAAAATGTGTTAGAGGATCTTTAATGAATACAAGCAATTGAGATCACAGTTTCTTCTCTTCTGCAAGGGGCAGCAGAAAATGCTGGTTTGCCTCTAGAAATAATTTGGTGCCTGTAATCAGGCTGGGGCATTGAAAAAAATATGTCATCTTCTGAAACACCAGAACCATTTTCTTTCCAAAGAAGATCTCAGTGTGCTGACCTGTAGGAGGAGTTGCTAGCCCATGTATTTTAGTAGTAACCCTCACATGAGTACTGGGAAATAACTACTAAGCAAGTAAAGGAATCCTTAACTAACTTGAATTGACTTACATTTTATTCAGCTAAGTTGGGGATTTCTTCCCTGTTTTTTAGTCTCAAAAATCCTGCTGGTTTGCAGACAATTATAATAATAATTTCAAACAAATTTATTAAGCCCTTCAGTTAGGCTGGACAAGAAGAAGGTCTCCAGACTTGCTGCTTTCCAGAGATAGGTATTTCCATATCCATAAGTTCTTCTGGATTTCTTACACATATTTATTTCTAAATATAGCTAATGGTTGGAAAAAGGAGCATGACTGGAAGAGTCCTTGGCAGCCTAAGCATGAGGGAAAATTGATGCCTTACAGATACTAGAATTGTTTGCCTTTGAAGCTCTTGGTGAAAAGAATCGTGTCAGCCAGCTGAAGCCCAAATGTAAGTTACTGTGTGCACAGAGGGGGTTGCATTTTGTCTTTTTATTATTTTTACCTTTAGTGGACGATACTTTATCAGCTGAATCATAGATGTCCCTTTAAAAGCAACAGCCTTTAAATGCATATGAAGGTATTTACCTCAGAGATTAAAAAAATATATGAGTTAAACTTTAAGGTGCTTAAATCCTTCAGTGTGGGACTTGCAATGCAGATGCATTATTCTGCCTTGCACCAGGACAGCCTCCCAGAGCAGCAGTGATTTTGTAATGCCCCCTTTTAGAGCTAAATTCTTGCTAAACAAGCAAGGTATAATTGCCAAACAAGCAAAATAATGGTTTATTTGTACCTTCTTCTAGTATTCATTTGCTTTGGGTTTTAAGCTCATATTGAGTGAGTAGCTCCTGGCACACTGACAGAGAAGGACCTGATGTACCAAGTATCTCCAGGAACTCTGGAATTACTGCAAGCTGCAACATTTACACCTGTGTGTGTGGAATGGCTCAGGTGGTCCTGGGTGGATCATCCTTAGGGAAACCAGTGTCCTGCTGCAGAGTATAGTGGGCCTGAGAATGAACCTCAATGCCAAAATCTGCATTAAAATTCATATATTTAACTTTGGGCTTCTATTAAAGTACTACTTCCTTTGTGCAAGCGCACTTTGAAACACAGTATGTGTTCTGTATTAGAAGGATTAGATTTTGGAAGGTAAAATCAACTTTATTTAAAAACATACACAGTATGTAAACTGAGTAAGTAACTCAGCTTTAGTCTGAGATTCCCTGCATTCCCCTAATGCTTTCCTCTCCAGTCTCTGTCCTTACAAACAAATAGACAGCAAAACCTGGGCAAGTGGTTAATTCCTTCAAGATGACATGGACTTGGAATGCAATGAGATTCTTCCTTTTATTTTTGATTTTTGGTTTGGATTATACCAGGATATTTATCCTTCTCTCTTGGAATAATTTCACTTTTGGAATTATTTCAGACAACAGACATAGTACACAGTTTAACTTACTGTGACCCACTGGCTCCCAGAATAACTTCTACTGATTTATTTCATAACTTTGGCAATGCTCTGCCATTTTTTAACTCCTTTTGTGCCCCTCAGATCTGGAATTGCTGCCGAGATATTTTTCTTGAGGACCTTTTATTTGTGATTTACTGTGTGCTTCTCTAAGTAAAGGAATTGCTTTCATGGCTGTAAAGTAGTAGGAAGCTGCTGACGCTTTTTGAGAGCAGAACCACACACAGGAGACCCATATAATTTGCTTTGTAATTGAATGGTACGTTTCTCAGCAGCCAGATTTTCAGCTGTTGGGATTTCTCTTTTAAGATGATAAATCCTTCAGAGGCTGCAATGCATCCCTATTAAAGACAACTAGGATGCATTTCCCAAGCTCATAACAATAAACTGCCCGAGCACAGAATTGCCAGAGAATCTCCCTTGGAGTTCTGCGTAATCCTCTGGTAACCTGGTACAAACTTCTCCCGGGATGCAGCAGAAACTTGGCACCTTCTTCTGGCTGTCCCCAAGTTGGGCTGGTGCCCCTGGGAGCTGTGCCCTGCACCGTTGCTGTGAGCTTGTTTTTGTCTCTGGACTGGTTGGATCTTTCTTCTGGAGGCCAGGCTGTGCCAGCTTCATTGGGGCTGAGGGGTCCCACCGTGCTCAGTGGAGCCATTCACAGAGAGAGGTGAGCTTGAGGAACTGCTCAGGGGGAGCTGGGCTGGCACCGTCGGGGCCTTGGAAGCAGAGAGAGAGGAAAGTCTTTTCCTCCTTTTGTGAAATGCAGAGAGCATTCACAAAATGTAACTGAGAGGGATGGTGAGCAGGAATGTGTCAAGAAGAAGTAGACATGGGAAGGAAATGAATCTTTGATTCATTATCACGGAACAGCAGCTAAGCTGGAGCCAAAAAATACTTCAGAGATGTAACATGAGATCTAAATTTTATTTTAGAGTTCATATTGCAATTTCACTGCAATGACAAAAATGATTCAACTGAATAATTGAACTGAAGCTGATCATTATTCAGTTTTTCTTGGTGGTTTGATGGATGAACTGATATTGAAGTTTAAAAATCTCTCTCCTTGTAGCAAAAAAAAGTCACTGTTCTGCTCCAGAGTGCATGCTTGAGAAGGATTGGATATACAGTTCTTTGGCTGCTGCTGCTGTAGATGTAGGCGAACATGGATATGGACACTGGAGTGAGTATCAATACACTGTACAAACCTTGAAAACATAAAGGAAAACACAACTGCTTCCCCATATCTTCTTCTTCTTTTCCCTGTTTGTTTTTTTTTGTTTTGTTTTGTTTTTTAAATCTGAGGAGTAGTGCATTTCATTGAAACCAGGAGTATTGCTGCACGGGTTTGTTTAAACCAAAGCAATTGCCTGTCCCTAGCCATTAGTCATAGCAGTGAGAAAACTTCACAGGACTTAGCTCGGGCAGCTCCCAGTCCCTGGAGCTCAGATATAGTCCAGGACACACCATGTGGATAAACAAGAGGGTTGACACAGCTGTGCAGGAGCTGTGAGGAGGTTTTGGAGCAGGCAAGCGGGAACAGTCTTGGGTAATTGCCATTGCACCAGACCCTGCTCTGAAAGTGCTGTCCCTCCCACGCATAACACTGCCTTCCTTTCTGGACTTTGGAGACTGCTCAGCTCTGGGACAGAGGAAAGTAAATCCTGTTTATCAGTGCAGGGTCCAGCAGTTGGTTTCCTGCGCTCCTTTCACCCATGTAGAGCAGGGGGAATTTCCTGCAGGGAGCTGGGTTGCTCCAGCTGGAGCACTCCCGTATGCTCCCCTTCTCCACACACACCTGGATCTGCTCTTCCTGCCCACAGCAAGCACTGGAGATTCTGCCAGGACACCTGGTCCTTCCTGGGCCCTGGGAGTGTCCTCCACGTTGGACTGCACTGTCCTTATAAACAGTCCCTGCTCAGGGCAGCAAAAGGACTCCTGAAAAATGAAATGTTAACTAAGACCAACAGTGAGTGTTGGAGGAAGAACCTCTGGTGCGGATCAGAGAGCTGTGATTCCCAGCCTCCATGAGGACATATGCCTCAAAACAGTTCTCTAATTGAAAATTAATTCTCAGAACAACTTAAAGTTTTTTTAAGCTACTGCTCAAGTAAAAGCAATAATCACTTTCTGTAGCACCAGCTAAATAATTGAATGCAGATCTTAGCAGAATATTTTCCATCCAAGGACAGTGGTTGTATAATTATTTCATGATATAAATATTTAGAGATTACTTTTCCCTTAGCAATTAAATCAATAGATTGGACTTGAAATGAAAACTGAATTTAAAATACTTGATTTCAAAAAAAAGCTTAGTATTTTTGGGTCTGCATTGTAAATTGAAACATAACGCCTGCTAATTTTGATTAAATTGATCTTTTTTTGCTTGTTCTTATAGGTCGTAAAAGTTGAAAACAGGGATACTGGCAAGGAGACTGAGAAATGAATGGGCAAAGTCATGTAAGTAAGAATTGACCCAAATGCTGAAATTCTAAAAAAAACCAAAAAAAACCCAAAAAAACCAAACCAAAACAAAAAACAAATTCAGTCAAATATGAAGTTCTGCATCCAAATTTTATATATTCTCTTAATGCTGTAACTTGTGAGGCTACCTCAGAAAGCCTTTCTCTGAGGAGGTGTCACCAGAGCACAGGGGTGAATGACTAATCCATCCCTGCCAAAAGCATCTCCTGCTGACTACAGGTCATGTGTGCTGCCTGGTTGCCTCATGAGCTACACTGTGCATAAAAAATGGATACTCAACTGCACTAGTATCATAATATTATAATTTTTTCATCATTTAGACATTTCTCTTTTTCTAAGGCATTTTATGGGCATTGCAGGTATTTGCTCTGGAATGAAACCATTTTCAAATATGCTTTTAAATCAACCCCCCCATGTCCCACAGCAAGGTGGGCTCTCTCCATTCTCCTTCCTTTCCAGATCCTCACTGCAGTTGTGCCACATTGTTGTGGCTGGGAGATTTTTATCCTGTAACTAAAGTTATTGTGCCTGATCTTCACAAAATGGGTGAGAGTAATTCCTGGAAGGGGCTCCCTGCGGATGTCTTGACCCAGGCAGGCGATCAGAGCTATTTTCTCTTGTCCAGGGAAAGCAGAACATAGTAGGGTAGAAGCAGTGGTGCCTGAGAAGGATTGGATCCTGGCTGGCCTCTTGTGGCTGTGGCTGCTCTGGCTGCTTCAGGAGGATTCCGGAAAGTGGAAAAAGCTGAGCCCAACAGAAGGCTGAGAAAGGGGGTAGCCACAGTGATTGCAGTGATTTTTGACTTCTTGATCTCTAAATGTTTTCTATCATGTGCTTGGATTTATCCCTCTGCGTTGCCTTCCCTGCAGCAGCCGCCACTTCCCAGCTGATCCCTCCTTTCTGTCACTAAAATGAGCAGCCTTGCAATGATGAATATTAAAATTCACCCACTAGCACTGCAGTGAGGTGGGGTCCGAGCAGCTCCTACCTCCCAGCCTGCTGTGCCACCCTGCCAGCAGATTCGGGAAGGCAACACCACACTGGTTTATCCTGGTTTCCTTCCCAGCCCTGACAGCTGGTTATAACTGGTTGAGCGATGGCTGGAGTTCAGCACAATTCAAATGTCTCAGACAGTCTGCATAAACATCGTTCCTTACTTAGCAGTCCTGTTGGAAGCTGTGTCTGTTGGACACTTACTGAATTACAGGCTTTAGAAACTACCTGGCAATGCCTTGAACCAGACGCAAAACTTCCACTAATGCAACCTTTAGAGTCTTAAGTAGGTACTTGGCTGCCAGTTGCTTTCAGGCACGCTGTAAAGGGACTTTCTGAACAAAAAAATCTGACTCTGGACCAGCATCACCGTTTGTTTCATCTCGATTTGGAGTGGTTAAATAGGAATTTGCAAAGGAAATGAATGAGGGGACCAGCTTCTTTCATTTAATAGGCTTGTCTAAGTAGAACCAAGCAACAAAGGAATTCTGTGTAAGGTTTGCAATTTCTGTCGCTCTTGTCTAACCAGATTGAAATCATCAAAAACAAAACAAACAAACAAACCCCCCAAACCGACACGAGCGAGCGCGAGCGATTTAGAGTGTATGCATTACAAGTGATACAGAATATGAATTTATGATTCAAAATTTTAAACAGCTGAGAAATAAATATGCAAAGTAGATTGTTCTGTTTGCAGATGGTAATCCTGCCGCACTGATTTTGCTCAGCTGTCTGATTTTTCAATGTCTGCATTCCTGGTTCCTGGGATTCCTGATTAAGAAATAAAATATGAGTCACGGTGCATGGTTACCTTCTGCGCATCTGAAAGGCTAACTCAGTGACTGAAAACAGATTATTAGAGGCTGATCTTGCGCTACTGTATTTGATGCAATGTCAGGGGATTGGGGAAAAAAAAAAAAAATCCCTTCTCTGCTCTGCCCTTCATTTCACAGCTGTAGGATAAAGGTTCCTGCCAGTTCTTGTAGATCGGCTTGTAGGAGATTGTCTGCCCGGCCCTCTCTGCCGGGGGTCTCTGGGTGGGGACGGCCGGCGGGCAGCCTGCTGCTCGGCAAGGTGAGGCACATCCCTTCCCTCCCTCTCCCGAGGATGACTCAGTCGGTTATTAAAGATTTCCAGCTTCCAGCTAAAAATGGCATCAGCAGCAGTGCCCCAGAGGGAAGAAGGGGAGATGTGAGCAGCAGGTTCTGTTCCTGTCTCCGAGTGCTAAGGCACACACACACTCGCACACACTCGCACACTCGCTGAGCTGATGTGGAGCTCATCTGGGAAAAGTTTATTTTGCAATAAGAGGGTTTAGTATTCTGCTAAAGGCTTTTGAGAGGACTGGATCCAATTTTCAGAGCCTGTTGCCAATATCTGTGAGTCATTTCCTTGGAATCCTACCTTTGGTGTTTATTTCCCTTAGAAGGAAACTTGTAAAAGAATAATAATAGCTCTCATTCTTCATGGAAAGTAGCACACAGCAAAGTGGGAGACAACTCGCTCTTTGTTCCAAAACACTTTTGTGTTTGTTTTGTTTACTTTCTTCAGCAGACAAAAAAGTGAAGAGTGCAATGTAATTAACTCCATAAACCATCTCATTTACGGTGCCAGTGACATGCATGTGCTGTGCACCGGAGTGAAAGTTCAGTGGGGAAGCGGCTTTAATTGGTACCTTGAGTCCAGAAGGAGTGATGAGAACTGCCTGGTGCTTTGGGAAGTCTCCTTATGTAACAGCAGGGCTTTGCTTTTTCCCAGCCCCGCCTGGCTACCGGGACTCCTTTTTCTCTCCGACTTCAGCCCCTATAATAACACCAAGCACCTACTCAGTGCTAAAACACCTCGCAAAGATTAACTCATCAGAAATGCTGTCGGTTACAGTTTGCAGCAAGAGGAGCACCTTTTGCCCTCAGGATACTGAGGCGTTTTGCAAAAAAAACCCCCACTGAGCTAAGTGGATCCTGGACAGAGATTTTTATGTCAAGCAAGGCCACGCAGCCACCAGAGGGGTGGAGGCAGAGAGCATTTGAGACGTTTTGGCGAAGAACATTGGAAAAAATATTTATGCTTACTGAAATGAATACCATGGGGCTTTATTGTTCTCCCAGACCAGGCAGGCAAAGCAGCCTTAGGGATATGGCTGTAGTACATGGGATGGCACCTTTTCTCATCTCTGCCAGAGCCCTGTGGCAAAATAAATTGCAATTTTGCTTGCATTTTCATATATTTGCATAAATTCTGGGGCAAACTTTAACTGTTAGAGCCAGCATTTAAGAGTTCATTGCATATTGGCTACCAAGAGTTCTGATAGGTGACATATACCTGCAAAGAAATAAGAGAGGAAACATCTTTTCTGTCAGAACAGAAACTTTCTCTAGTTCTGCCTCAAAGAAACCAGAAGCAGGAGAAAGCACAAGTGGTAAGAACCCAAAAGGAGATTTTCTTTTAAATCTTTTTTTTCACTGAAACCCAGGGGACTCTGACATATCGGTCCAGAGTAAATCCATAAGCTCTTTCTGGGAACAATTCAACTTCAACAAAAGTATGAAGAGAAAAAAATTGGCATGTGGGAATTAGAAAAGTTAAAGAAACATTTGCTCTGAATGCTGTCTTGACAAAGAAACAGTTAAGCATCTGGAGTGGTATAATCTAAATTAGGGTGGAAGTTGAGTGAAGATACCTTTGAAAAACTTCCATGGAAGGGCTGTATCTTGACACAGAAATCAGTTCCTGATTTCGAGTTAATTCCTTTTCCACCAAACAGTAAGTCCAGCTCTAGAAAAAGAAGGGGGGTGGGGGGGGTGAGAAACAAAGCAAAAAAAACCCCCAACCAGTGGATTCCTTGAAATTTCCTGAAGTAAGGGCCAAGAAATACAGGGAAAAACACTAGACTTGGCAGGT
Organism: Rhipidura dahli; assembly: GCA_013399225.1. Lineage (NCBI taxonomy): Eukaryota > Metazoa > Chordata > Aves > Passeriformes > Rhipiduridae > Rhipidura > Rhipidura dahli. The sequence goes on from VXAC01001410.1 coordinate 149,686, forward strand.
CTATAGTTTATCTATACCTCCGAAGGATGAAAAGCTGAATTGAACCCGTTGGCACACAGACCTGTTGTTCTACCAGTCTAGTTATTCCAGCCAGCTTTAACCCTTTCATTTCACCCTTGGATCTTGCTTCTGTTAGATGGTGTTATACACATTTCTGGTAGAGGTACAGCTGAAGGAACAGCAAACCATCATTGCCTGGGGCTCACACCATCTCGCTGCACCTATCCTCATTCCCCTCTTCCCCCTGCTGCCTCCCTGATGGCTCTGGCTTGTGGTCACCATCTCCCTCACCACAGACCAGGCACTGCTCTGCACTGGCACGATGCAGCTCTCCTCAGCTATCTTATATCAATAAGAGAAGGAAGAAGTCTCCCTGTCTGCTCCCAAGCAGGGGCTGTCTCTTGGAAGTCCAATTATCAATTTAAATCCATCATGGCCAATTCAATCAATTCTAGAAGCTTTTCCACTTCTTGCAGCCTTGCTGCTCAGCTTGCCTCCAGAGCCCTGAGTGCAGGGATTGTCTTTGATCCTTTGCTTTCATTTCCTGTGACTGGGCTGCCCCAGTGTGCTGCGATTAGGTGTACCCAGTGTTTCCACTGCTTCATTCATAATGTTACTCCAACTCCATGCATATCTATCCAAACAATAAACATTTTAATCAAAGCCCTCATTATCTCCCATCTCTGTTTGTAACTTCCTCCTCCTTGAACCTGTGACATAGCAGCCAGTTTGATCTATTTAAACACAAGCTCCCAACATCCTCTTCCCTGTCCGCTGCTGTGGTCAGAGCCAAGCCACCTCCCGCCTGTCCTCCCTATTTGCCTCCATCTAGTCTTTTATTTTCCCATGTGAGCTTGTCAGGGTTCTGCCATAGCTGTCATCACTCTGCCATTGTCTCTACAGCATGGCTCTGCTCTCTTTGCCAGGAATGCTGGCGTCCTCATGCCTTTATCTGCTGCTCCCAGGGGAGCCTTTATGCCCTTTTCCATGACGCTCTTGTCCACAGGATGCCCTGCCTCCCTCAGCTAAGTTGGCGACACAAAACTTTGTTGCATCAACTGCAAAGAGCAGATAGCTTACAATGAGGTTAGCCTGGAATTGTTTACAGGTGAGACAGTCGGGGGGGCTGTTTTCAAGGAAAACCCCTTCCTCTTGCCAGCTGTCATTGCTTCCTCGGACGGTGGGTCTGCACCGCCTGTGTGCAGTGGGATTCCCGACTGCTTCTGCACTGTAAATTTTCTGAAATGCCAGAAAGGTAACAGCTATCAAAACTATGGCAATTTTATTTTTTAAGCACTGCAACCCAGATGTTAACAACGGCATGGCACAGCTATGCTCTTCGCTCCTCAAGTCATGTTGTTATGCAATGGAAAACGCTCTGCGCTGTATGATAAAGACTGAACCTGCTGCAGTACTTGGGTACAAACCCAGGGGTTAAATAAGGAAGAGCCATCTTAAATCTATTCCCTTGTTTCTATTGGTCTCGGTGAGATTTGCAGGTAGATAGTCATGGGCATTTTATATTTAAGTTTGGGTTTTTAGAGGCATTCTGGAACTGTATAAAAAGCCCCTTTCTCTGACACCGCATCAGGCTTGTTATAATGTGAATGGCATCATTACTGTTCTCTCATTAACATCATAATGGCTCTGGAGGAATAGGGAGTGAAAACCCCAGCAAATGGAGTAGCGTGGCAATGTATAGTAGTCTTACTGTGTGAAACTGCATACGGAAAAAGTTTGACATTTTAACCTTCAGGCTGCTGTAGATGCCTCGGGGTGTCCTCACACTGAATGCATTTGGCTGACAAAATGGAAAAATTGTGGTAGCCTAAGGATGGAGGGCTGGGTTCAATAAAAAACTGTGCCTGGCTTCCATGCCACTGAAGCCCACACAAGGCTCCCAAATGGATTTTTCAAAATTGAATCCAGTCCTAAGTATCAACCTTTTGCTGTAATTTTGTATAGTAAATGTATTGTATGCTCAAACGTACATCTTTCATCCTTTATTTCCAGAGGCGCTAATGGAAATGTAACAATGTGTGTGCTGTTCTGCAAAGTCTCACTGAAACCAACGGGATTTTGGATGAAATCCCTCCATTGCACAAGATAATGTAATAGAAATGGGTTGGGCTTATGGCTGGAGGATGATGAGATCTGGTTCTATTTCTGGCGCTGACACTGATTTGCTGTGTGACTTCTGGCAAGATGCTCAGGAATGGATTTTGCCATCCTTAATGGGGAAAAGCAGTAGGCTGGCTCTTCAGGAGCAGTGCCAGAGGTCCTGTTTGTGGAGCTGGGTCCGGCAGCGCTTCCTCAGTAAACACTGGCTCACAGTTCTGCCGTGTCCAACTCTACCTTCAAGGAGGCCGACTTTTCCCACGTGCTGGGTGCTTGCAGCTTTCTTCCCACTCATTCACAGCAGCTGGAAATCAGTGCTTCTGAACATCCAAGGGGAACAAACAGCACGCCCAGAGTCACGAGCCCCTTTAAAAGCCTGGTTCTCAGCTTCTGTACGCTGAAGCAATTCCTCTGCTACAAAATGGGATTTATTCTGTAGCTGAGAGCCACCTCTTTGTAGCACATGCTGAGACCTACAAGCTTCATTTGAGGCTTTGGTTTTCTGGTGGTTGGTTGTTTTTTTTTTTCTCCCAGGGAAGCTAAATTATTTATGCCTTGTTTTTATACAGTTTGGAAATACGGAGGATGTGCATGGACAGTAGCTGTTTATGGAAGTGAACTGGCCTGCCTCTATTAATTTTGCATGTTGTAAATAGCAGAAGCAGTTCATTTACTTTCGTGGCTGTCCAGAGAACTCAGTTTTTCAAGATAAATTAGCAGCACTGTGCAGAAGGCATCCCAGCGCTTCCTTCCTTCCTTTCTGCATGTTTCTGCTTGAGCTTAGAAAGACTTATTTGTGATGAAATAAGGTAAGAAAAAGATGCAGACTTGAAATCTCCGATTCTCATTAAAAAAATATAAATTCACAAAGAGACGCTGAATTCATTACGAGCAAAGAAATCCTGACTTCCAGAAGCAGCAGTGAGTTTCTTCCAACCTTTATTCTCTCTGGACAAACACTGAGTGTTGACATCTTGCCAGTGTGAGAAGATTGATGTGCCCCTGTGAATGATTCCTCCATGTGGATTAATGAGAAGAGTCCATTGCTGCTTTCTAATGATGGTGTAATCTTTTCAGACACAAAATACATTACTTTTTAGCTGGTTCTTGGGCCACTTCTTGGCCCTGCTGTTAGGTCAGCAGACTGACTCACTTGTTTTGACTACTGCTTTCACGTGTTGGTACTCAGCTGGTAAGAAAAGGTGTGGGGAATAAATAATTTATGCTGGCCACGTCAGGGATAACTTTCACCAGGCCAGTCCAGTGGCTTGCCATTCCCTGTGTCGTGGCTTGGTCAAATGGAAATGACAAGCAAGCAAGCAAGATGGCATTAAGGGGCTACTCTAAGAATACGACTGAGGGCTATATGCAGTGCATTAGCAGCAAACTGATTCTGAGGAAGGGGTTTAGGCACCTGTCAGTCGGACTGCAGTGAGGCTGATGGCCTTTACTGAGGCAAACTGCTTGGGGATCTCAGCTGCCTGTCCCTTCAGCTCCCGTTTTTGCCCCGGTGAGGAGGCAGGGCAGATCCATGCAGGCAGGCATCCAAGACACAGACAGTGCACGCTGGAAGCCGTTCCTTAATAAAGTAGCAGCCTTGTGCTAGGATTTAAGAAAACAACTGGCAGATGTGAACGGTTTATTTTTCCTCCCTCTTCTGCTGCGGTTTATTTCTTCCTCTTGTTCGAGAGCGGTCAGCTGCTAACACAAACAATTGCTGAAATTCCACCTGCCCACCTGCAGCCCCTCCTTCCCGCCGCCTGCTCGGGCCGTCGTCTTCCTCCGGGAGAGCAGCGCCGAGGGGAAACTACATCCCGCTTTCTTAGAGAGAGGAGGAGGAAGGAGAGGGAGGGGCCGGGCCGTGTCTGGGCGCATTGTTCCGCGCTCCTCTGCCAAGAAGTAGGTGACTATGAACTCATCCCTCGCCCCTCGCAGAAAGTTTGCCGCCTTCCCCCCCAGCTCCCCTCCCCTCCCGCCCGCTGGCGCGGCAGGAGGCAGCTCGCAGCCCGGCGCTGGCCCCGGAGTCCCCGCTCCTGCTTAATATTCCGCCCGCTCCGCCGATGTTGTGCTTGGCTCCGGTGGGACCGCAACTCACGGCGTGAAACCGGAGCCAATTTTCTGTCTTAGTCTCGCAGTGTTTTGACTGGAGGCAGATCCAGTTCAGTCCGATCGGGGCTAGTGGAAACAACTACCTAAGTCTCCGCTGTCTGTGTCGTTTGGGAGGGAAGAAAGAAGAAAGGAACGCGATCCCGGACTGCTGGGCGCGCTCTCTCTCTCACACACACACGCACCGTAGACACACGCACCCAGACAGGCAGACTCGCACCCCGCCGGTGCCGAGCGCGCCGTGCCACCGCCGCCGGGAGGAAATGGGAAGCCAGTGAGCGGATCCGTGCCGGTGTGTGAGCGCCGCCGGGGCCGGGAAGGGGCGGTGGGGGGAGCGGGAGCGGGGCC
>VXAC01001410.1:154530-200475 GCA_013399225.1 Rhipidura dahli
CGGAGCGGCGCAGGGGGAAAGTTGTCCGGCAGCCGAGCGCCCTGCGGCCGCCCCGGCTCCCCGCGCCGCCGCTCGCACCGGCCCCCGGGCCGTGCGCTAGTCAGGAGAGGGTTTATTCCTGATCGCCGCGAATAGATGCGAAAATATGCGGCGGAGTTCTCCTGTAGCGCGAAGGGAAATGAAAAGTATTTTGTTTGGAGAACCTCCGGCAAACCGCATGTCATTTGTCATATCTGATTTATTACCCACAGGATCACATTACAGGGGAATTTCAAATCCTGTAACAACATCCAAGATCACATACTTTAAAAGGAAATATGTGGAAGAAGAGGACTTTCATCCACCACTCAGCAGCTGTACACATAAAGTATGTTTTCTAATAGTCATTATTTTTACTCTGAGTTTCAGATGCTTAGTAACACTCGATTGACCCATTTCCAGAAGGCTCAAATACTCTGCTGAAATTAGGAGAATGATCCAGCTGTTTGCTCAGAAACAAACAGTTGTCACTTCTTCACATTTATTGTTGTATTGTCATCAATTGCAAAAGAAGGAAAGGCGTTTCTGCATTTATAACAACTGTAAATGGAAATGCTGAGAATAACTTTTTTTCCAGATTATTTTGTTCTTAGCTAGTTCATGCCATGCTTACAGAAACAGCTCCGTAGCAGCATTTGAACAGCAGAAAGGAAGAACATAAGTAAAAGATTTCCCACTCATATAAAACTTTTTATCCAGGGGAGAAAATAGTAAGAGGTTCCATATACCCCACACGGGTTACAGATGCTCTAAAAAAAGAGATGACTTGGAAAGCAAGTACAAGTTCCTTCAGTATTTAATTGTGTTTATTAAAAAGCTAGAAACTCCCAAAGAACAGATTACTAAATGAAATAATTTTTTTTTTTAATGAAAGTTGTCAGGGGAGAGATTAGAGCAAACATTTCCCAGGCCAGTGAATACATAAATTGAAATCTAACTTTTTTTTGGTGAGATTTTATACTCCTCTTCATTAAGGGCTCAGTTCTGTATGGAACTGGGGAACTGGGAGCTGGATTCTGTATGAATGCCTAGGGTGAAGTGCTTAAGGGTAGCTCATGCCTTGAGATGCCATCCTTACTTTTTCGAATCCTACCTGGCCCATGGAGGTCCAGTGTTCTCTTGGCAGTGGGGGAGGGATTTCTGTGGAGGGGAAGCAAGCAGTAATGCCGAGCTCATTTCCCAAGGACCTTAGAGTAGGCAAATTTTCAGCTACAAATAGAGTTGTCTGGAAATAAGGACCTGGACCAGGAAGGTGAAAAACTGTCCCACTGTTAATTTCAAAAGGTATCCGGTCTGCTGCCAGAGCAGTGACTAAACAGCACCAAGGGTGTTGAAAAATGTGCTCTGGTTTGTGAGCCTGTCTCACACATGTCACATCACTCTCCCAGTTTTCAGCTTTTTTTTTTTTTACAAGATTGTTGGATTTTTGTATCAGTGATTAATTTCCTTTCAAAGTGGGGGAGGAGGAATAGTTATTTAGTCTTTTCTAACAGCAGTAAAAAGCAGTTGTAGAGGTATTGGTAAGCAAGACCCAGCCACTGTTTGGTGCTGTTGTTTGTAGAGGTGTATCATGTCAGAAACCCTGGCTCACCAGTTTCTTCTGTTCAGCCCAAATAAGTTTTCTACTTTGCAGCACTGAGCTCTGGCAGAGGGAGGATGCCCACCACATTTCCTTGAATTTCTTACATGTTTATGCCTCTGTTGCCCAGTAAAGAGTTATGTTCTGAGATTACTTGTCCCACAGAGGGTGGGATGGTAGGGCCTGGAGCTTTCTCCAGAGGGCTGCTGGCAAACATATAGAAGGAAGCCTTTGACAACTTGTTCCTACTGGTGTCCCTCCAGGACATATCTCCAGGAGAATCCCAGTTCAAGGCTTACTGGTTTGCTCCAGTCTTTTATGGCTTCACTGACTGTTGCTGCAGCAGGTATAAAGGACGCAAATGAACCTATATAATTTAAAATGAGTCATTTATTATAGAAAATTACTCTCTCTAACAAAGAGCTTCAGCTGTGAACTCGTATGAAATTATGGCCAATTTTTGTTTTTATGAGGCACTGTGCCGCTTCTAAGCCTCGCAGACATGACCAGGCTGTGGAAAGAGCTAGAGGGCTGAGGAGAGCTGAATGGATGTGAAAAGCAGCTGTGCTTTAAGCTCTTTCAGTCCTCATAGCTACGACTTCCACTCTGCAAAAATGCTGTAACCATGTGGGAAAGGGAAGAATGATCAAGCCACAGATGGGGGGATTCAGAGCAGTCTCTCTTTGTGCTGTGCTGCTCTCCTCCTACGCAAACCAAATTCTTACTAAAAATGAAAATGAGTTAATAGTGCTTACAGTAGCATGCGTTGCCCCCTCTCTTATTTTGATTCCCAGGGTAGTGATTACAGTGCAGGATTGGGGGCCTCCCAGGGGCAGTAACCTGCTCGTGCTGCCAGTGCTGAGAAAGGGAGTCCTGGAAGGACCATGGAAGGGAGACAAATCTGTGGGCATTGAGCCAGGATTTCTGCAAATCCCTATCCTCTCTTAGTTTCCTGACCTTGTCCCTGCCTATCTGCGTTCCCACCGGTCCTGTAGAGCACAGGGCGTAGTACACAAGCCAACAGCTGCTTTCCAGATGCTGGGATGCTTTGAGATGGGTTTCTCCCTGCCTCCCTCCCTGCATGCACTTCTGTGCACAAGAGCAGTGTAAGAGCCTGGCAAATGGAGACCTCCTCGCTGGAGGGCCTCTTCCACTGGCAGCAGATGAAATGCTGCAGCACTTGCTGTGTGAGGCAATGGCTGCTGGCTGCCTCTTGTAAACCTTGACGCTGCAGGAAGGATCTTTGCTCAGCTTCAGAGATTTGTAGAAGCCCCACAGGGGATGATGGGATTGGGTCCATTTGCAACAAAAAGCCCCCCTAGCCATCACTGGAGCAAAACTGCACAATTTTATTTTCTAATCCCAGACATAATCAAAGAGCCAGATGTGTGCATCTGGATTTCCCTCTCCCACCTTGGATTTATGCCCTGCAATTGCCTCCGTGGTGTAATGCTCAGCTATTTACCTCCTAAACTCAGCTGCTTACCCCCTAAACATGGGGGGATGCTGTGACCAAGGAAAAGCGGGGTCCCAGCTACGTGGATGTGCAAAACGAAAAGCCAGTTCTAGATGCCTCAAAAAAAGAACAGAAAAGTAGTGACACAGAGGCAATACTTTTTTTCATTTCATTTCTTCTTGTCTGGAACAGAAATGGTTGCCTTCAGTTCCGTATCTTGTGTTTTTTGCATTTTCAGACAATCTCCGTATTTGAGGAGCGGGCCCATATTCTTTATATGTCTTTGGAGAAGCTGAAATTCATTGATGATCCTGAAGTCTACCTGCGGAGATCTGTCCTCATCAACAATCTCATGAAGAGAATCCACGGAGAGATCATCATGCAGAACAACTGGTGCTTCTCTGCCTGTTCCTTCAGTGGCACCTCCCCGCAAGAGTGGTTTGTGCCTCAGGACTGTCCGTATAGAAAACGCCTTCGGATGGCAAAGGAGGAGTATGAGAAGCTCCACATGTGCTGCTTCTATCAAGAATGTGGCAGTCACTATTTAAATCTACCCTACTCTGTCAATGCTAGCACAGAAAGTAATTCCTCTTCTTCCTCCTCCTCCTCTTCCTCCTCCTCCTCCCCTCCCATTTCTTTGCCAAGCTGTTCCCAGCAGGTGGATTATGAAGTTGGCAGTGCACCTTCTTACAGAAGTGATGACCAGATACCTGCTAATGAAATATTCATCACTAATGGCAGGTCTCACAGTAATCAGGAAAAGGCAAAATTTAATGACGAGAAAGGAGGTAATGAACCTGAGCGAGACAGCATCGCCCTAAACTGTGAACCTGTAAGAGGCACCCATGCTCTTGAATGTAAAGGCAAATTTTATGACTATTTTGAGACTGGATGTAATGACAAGAGCAACATAAGCGAATCTTGGAAAAAATCCTTAAGGAAAAAGGAATCTTTACCAAGTAATAAAATCTGCTGCAACAAAGGAAGTAAAATATGAGGCATCTTTCTTGCTCTATTGAAGCATGCACAGCATGTTCTTTCTCTATCAAATTTTTATTTTGAACGGATTTTTTATAGTTTTCTACGAATGGTACAATCATGCCACAAACATGACGTGTAGACCTGAAAGACTGGAGAGCAGATTGTGTAAAGTGTCTCTGCCATCCGCATCAGAGGCTGTTTATAAACGTGGAGACTTCAGAAAGAACACGGTTGCATTACTGCTGAGCACTGTAGTCTGTGCAGCCATGGTGGAGCTTTCATTGCTGAAAATGCCAATCAGCCAGATGGGGAAAACATATCGTTTTACATATCCCCGCCCCCAAGAAGTCTGCCATTAATTAAGAAGAACCTCCATTATGTTTACCAAGGAATTAGAAGTCTGGTAAACAAATTGATGCTACCAGCAAGGATGATAGGCTCCTTGTAACTCAGTATTCCTTCTGACAAAGGACTGTCTTCATGGATTGGGAATAAACCATCCTTACGTTTTGTACTGATACTCTTGAATTCCTGTATTCAGTGTCTTGTTCAACTGACAAAATAGGACATAGCATAAAGAAATAACCTGTTTATGGAATCTTAATCAGAATCAAACATGCAGCTCAAGTACTTGCATGTTTTCACCTCGGCTGTAATAACTAATGAGGCTTGTTGTTACACAGGGCAGGTTTTTTTTTGGTGCCTTACTTTTTGTCTTAATTTTTGCCAGCGTGAAAATTAAGTATGAATCTGATACAGCAGGGATTTAACCTAAACAGAGATTAAAAAAGAAACCCACAGGGTGGATCAATATTATTAGAAACCTTTAATCTTTGAAGTACTGAGTTCAACTTCCTATTCAAACATCTCTGTTCTTCCTTTTTGATGCTCAATTGCTTTTTGATTTGCCATCCTTAGGAAGGGATTTAAGAAACAATAGAGAGATGTCTCTTGTAAACAAGCATTCGATGCTTGAGCGTTTCTATGGCAACTGTCTGTTGCTGGGGCTCTTTTTTTTCTTCTTCGTATAATGAAGTTCATGAACCAGTGGCATGTTTTATACTTTATTCTGTTTCACATAATTTCTCTCTTTTAGATTGCAAAAGCATGCGGGAGTTTTCTATGACTTTTGCTGTTGATTTAAAAAAAAAAGACAAGAATGCAAAAAGCACAATGTTAATTAATAATGTGGCGATAAACACAGTTTTAACTGAATGAATGTAAGGGGTTTAATTTTAAAAAAGAACATTTTGGAGAAATGAGCTGAGATTTCAGTGGCTGAGGACAACATTTTGTCATCCCTAGGTAGATCGATTGCCAAAGTGTGCTGTGTAAAATGCCCAGAAGACATCAGTTGGGGTTGGACCAAAAGTGAGTCTTAGATCCACCAAATTAATTAGTTCCCACAGTCCCCATAACAACTGGCAGGATGTGCTCAGGAAAATAGCCGCATCCAGGCCACAGCTGACTCATAAATAGCTGCCTCTTCGCACAGCATCTTGCACCCAAGTGACACCTCTGCTTGCTTCTTGCCCAAAGGGTGAAAGTCACCTCTGTGCTGGGGGAGCAGCCAGCTCGGTGCAGGGCAGGAGTGTCCCCAGCGGGACACAGCCCCAGGCTTGGCACTGAAGTCAGACAGGTCTCTGCATCTGAGACCTCCTGCTTTGGGTTTCATGGGTTCAGCTGGAGTCCTCCAGGGCCATGGTTATTTTGGGTAGAAAAACACATTTTCAAACTGTATGGTCTTTCTCAGAAAGCCCCATAGTCACAGGAAAAAGCCCCCTCCAGCCAAGGTGACCACAAACACAGCAGGATACAAATCAATGATAACCTTTATGAAGTCAGGTGAGTGTAAACTGATGTGTTTGTAAGGGCTATCATTGTGAAAAATGACAAATAAAGAAAGTACAAGTCCCACCTGATTTCTCCAAGACAGAAGCTTTTTTATTAATAATAATAATAATGTTAAATATAGATCTCATTCATACAGTGTATGAGTAGGATCATCATTTAGACATTTGTCCACAAGGACCAATTTTTTAAAAAACCTGATTTTTCTTGTGTTATATCCAGATAGTCTAGTAATGTCTGCTCTTTTCCAATATTTGATAAATGCTTGATGTTTTAAGCTTAAATATTAGATGCTTGTATACTAATGTGTTGTTGTAGTAAAGTGAAATTTCCTTGATATATATTTATTAAAATGACCAAAATTCATTTTAATTTTACATCTCCAATGGCTACTGGGTCCTTTCCCCTCTGTCCTCCTCCTTCACCCAAGAAAATGTCATTTAATCAAACTGCTCCCTGCTCAAGAGGTTACACAGCTAATGACTGTGCACCTAGGCTGGGTCTGTGAGGGAACTCAGCCTTGCCAGGGTTTTAGGAGCATTTAGGACAGTCTGAAGGTGCACTGAGAAGCAACAGATTCTCTGTAGACTTGCACGAACAGCCAAGGAAAACACCTGGCCAAATGCTGCCCAAACCACAAATCAGCTAACGCTTTTGGGGGGGCTGAAAGCTTTTTGACCCTAAAGGGCTCCTTGGTGTTCCAGAACAAGCCTGCACACATAACCTGTTGCAGAGGCTTCTCAGCTGAATATGCACAGGCTGAAGTGATGGATCAGCAGATCTTTGTCTACTCTGGCCTCTCTGATGGTTTCTTTAGTTCCAGGGACATCTGGAAATTAACCTGTTACAGCTCTGGACAGTCTTATTGTCATCAGGGCCTGTAAGGGAGGAAATGCCTAATCTAATCAAAGTTGGCCTATGGATAAATAGGGGTTTATGCCTTTCTCTGGACCTTGCCTCACAAAATAATAGCAATTACTGAAAGCAGATGTATTGGACTCAGGAGTTCACAGAGTTATCCTGTTGGCCTCAGAGGAGACAGAGATATTCCACATTAGAAAAGAGAGGTGGAAACGCCCTTGTCCCATTGCCAGAAATGCAAGAGACCTTGATAGGATTTCCAGCCTGGGCTAGACTGAATGGTCTTCCTGGTTTAAATTGGGTTTGATTTATGGCATGTGAAGACTGTAAGCCTGATAGGCCTTTTCCCTACACAGTGCTAAGGATATTTTGCTAGTATCACAGTTTTTCAAGAAATAGTTCTTTTATAAGATTATACTTATGCCTTTCATCCATATGTCCCACACATAACTGCTAAATGAATGCTCCTGAACTTGATCCTGGCTTACTTACCAGGAAGAGCTGGACAGAAGAGCTTCTTTAGGAAGATTGTTTTTCTCTCTATTGTAAGACACTTTGCTCCTAGAGTGTAAGACTATAAAGTACTGTGCCTTTCAGCACATGCCAAACAGCAACAGAAAAGATGTTTCTGTTGTCACATCAATTTTGCTGTCGCTAGGAACAGAAGTGTCATTTTATCTTCAGGATCCAGGTAATACATTTCCTTTGGAAATGTACAGTTCATTTTACTTTAAAAAATATGTTTCTTTTTCAAAGCAGGTGGCATAATATCATTGTGCTTCATACATACTCACTTTTGGTAAAATTCGACTATTTTTACTGTATTAGCTAATCTGTTGAAACAGCTTAACATAGTTTCTTAAGCATCCTCAGCACTCAGACAGCCTCAGCTGGCAGTGATGTGCAGTGCCAGCAGAGCAGCTGGTTCTGCAGGGAAAACAGACACAGCCTGAGCCCAAGAAATGAAGTGCTTCTTTCAGTCCTGAAGGTGTTGCGCCCCTAAGCAAAGCTGTGGTAGAGACTTTTTTCATATTTCATCTTTCTGCAAGCCCTCCATCCTCTTTTTACACCCCTCATCTACCATCTGTCCTTTCGTGTCCTACCATCGTGAGGACCATGACACGCTGCCAGGGTGCTGCGGTGGGTGCCACCACCCTTCGGGTTTGTGCAGGGGAAGCAGGGAGCTGGTTGAGAGCCACAGCATGAGCTAAAGGGGACTTTAAACAAAGTAACCCCCCACACCTAAATGACTTTTCCAGCTGCTGGTAGCTCAGATTGCCACTACGGAGTGAGCTGGTGATTAGAGAGCTATGGCTGAAGCAGAGATGTGAAGGTGATTTCTAGCCCTCATCTGACTTGTGTCCTTTCACTGCCTTCTTGAGCTAACAGCATAGCCAGAGGTATAGCAAATGCAATGGCTGCTTACTCATGCCAGGAACCTTGACAAAAGAAGTTTCTTAAGTTTTATTGCAAAAAAAACCCCAAAACCCAAACCAGTCAGTCACACCAGGGAAAGGTTTAAACTGCTGTGAGGTAAAGGATTTCAGCTGGTGTTGTATTCAGTGAATGTAACTCTCACATGGAGGCCTCCCAAAGGGACCTGACCTTTTACGTGGTCCATCCCTTGCTTTGCAACCTCTAAGACAGGGGCTGCCCTCACTTTCTGGAGGTCACCATTTGGGCTCCTCAGTACTGATATGAGCTTTTCCACAGCTGCATGAAGCACCCCAGAGGCTTTTCCTGGCAGGGTGTGCAGAGCCTGCTAAAATATCGTAGCCAGGGAAGCGTTGCAAAGGATCCTGCTGGAAATGTTAAGAGATGCGAATCTTCCACAAGGCATCCCATGTAACAGCCAAGCCGCTCAGTCACGACTACTTGGAATACACAGTAATTTCCTGTGTTTTTTCAATCTCACTTAAACTTCTCTGACAGATGGGGAAAGATGACTAAACCAAGGGAGTTTACAAAAGTTCGTCTTGTGGTGTTTGCAAACTGTCTCTGTGAGGTCCATTTTCTCTAATGTAAACACAGCCGTGGCTGGGTGCCGAGTGCCTTTGCAGCAGCTAATCCTGCTCAGCTTAAGGCTGCTAAGACAAGGAGTACCCAGCCAGCTGGTCTGCTCAGGGGGCTGAACATGAACCAGCCCTGGGCCTGAGGGGTGTTAGCGGGAGACCTTCACTCTCTGGGCTTTAGACAGCATGAAACAAAGCAGCTGTGGCTCCAAGACCAGACCAAATTTACTATGCTGGGTGGGAAGCTTTCCAAGGGGCCTTGGGTCAGGTGTGGAAGGTTAGATAAAACTCCAGGGCAGTAATCATATGAAAGCAATTGCCTGTTGTTGTGTTGGTGGCCTGTTGCTCTCTCTAGTCTTTAAATCCCTGCCAGGAAAGGGGTACATCTTGGGGAAAGTGGAATTTCAGTTCTTTGGCTTTGGAGAAGTGGTGCAGAGTATGCAAAGCTTTTTCACCAAGCTCCAGCTAAAAGGCCAGGTAGGCAAATGTTTTAACTTTTACTGCTTAAGTTCCACTTGCTGAGGAATGCAAGGAGTGTGAGGAGGAGCCACAGATGGGTGGTCTGTATACACTCAGAAGTATGCATGAGCAGAAAGCCCCAAACCCCAACAAAAACCCCAAAGCAGAGAGATATTGAATTTGAAAAGTAACAAATTTTCTATGGCTAGTAATTCTTCTCAATTAATCCAGCATCTTTCTCCAGTTTACTGTGGAGAGCATTTATTCTGTCATACTGGGATTGCAGCAGGACAACAAATAGTCTTGTCTGCTCAAGGTCAGTCCATTTACTGCTACCTCCTGCAGTGGTGCTTTCCCTGTGGAATAGCCCACCAGGCTCATCTTTCTGAATGGTGGTCTGTGTCTGCCTCCTGAAACAACTTGAGGCTCAGGTCCTTGCAGAGGAGGCTGAGGGACTGTCAGTAGCTGGTGGTCTTGTCTCCTCCATGATACTGGCCTGGAGCTGTCACAGTTGCAGTCAGCAAGCTCAGAGGGACACCACAACATCTCTTCTAGCACCCCCTCACTGCCTTACATTTCTAATAGACTATTTTCCCTTGAGAGCTATGACTGGTGTCACTGCTCTCTAGCAGTTTGCTGGCTGATATTTCAGATTTTTGCAGCTGGGTGGTGGGCAATGAGTCCCTTAGCTGGCATGAGATGATGCCATGCCATTGATTTTTGGACAAATTGTGCCTGGTCCTATAAAACCTGATGACCCACACCTTTGGTTATTGCCGGTTTTGTCTTTTCCCCTTGCCTCATTTTCTTGATCAGCCTAAGTTTTGAAAAACAATCCCTCTCTTCTACCCCACATTGTGTGGGACTGGCTAGTCTGTATTTACCTCTTTTAGTTAGGAAAAACCTCTGCCAGTGAGATTTGAAGTTGAGCAGCAGATTGTTTTCAAATCCAGTTTTATTATCCAACTCCAAAATGGTTTGTGTCTCTTGGTGTATGTGTAAAATCTGTGCTGTATTACTTTACAAATGCTAAAAGCCCTTGCAATTATTTTTTCCCCTCCATCCATTGCTTTTACAGGGCAAAATCCTCTGCACTTTGGTCTGTGAGTAGGTCCCACTGACAAGACTCATCCTCTTAGTGATAAGGCTGCCATGGGGCCATTTATTCCTTTGAGTATAGTAGTGTGGATTTGGCTTAAAATGCAGTTGTCCTTTGTCTTTCTTACAAACCATCAGACAGAGAACATAAATCTAAGTGTTGTTACATTCTAAATGTAATGTACTTTCAATGTTTTCTTCAAACTTTTCTTCTGTGAGTGTCAGCAAGTATGGCCAAAGCCACCTGCATTTCCCAATTTGTTAATATTGTAATTATCATTACTGTGAAAATAAAATTTGATTAATTTTTGAATCTTGAGCAGCCTACATTTTACCTGTAGAGGCTGAATATGCATTATTTCTTTTTTGACCCCCTTCCTCTGTGTGACAGATTGGTTTCTGGTTTACCAGCAGACTAACTGGCATGATGACAAATCTCATTTTGTCTTTGCTGTGAGAAGTAAGGCACACAGTGCTACTGCAATCCTGTACCTCCATTGAAAGATTGCTCCAATACTGAAATTTTAAAATAACCTGTATAGGCATCACAGGCATGAAGAAAATCTTAAAATCTTAAAATACAAGTAGGGCATTAGCTACTGTGAGATCATTTTCCTTATTCTGCATGCAGGCTGAGACAAGGATTTTCATTGTATGAATTTATCCACCCATTGGAAGTGCCTGTTTGCTAATACTGAGACTTAAAGATGACAGTGTAATGTCAGCTTCTGAGGCATTTCACTAGTGACCATTATAAATAAGGCATTCAGCTAATAAACTTGCCCTCCATTCCCAGTGATCTTCTGAGCCTCTCAAGCTGCTGATGGACCCCAGTAGTACCCTTCCAGCTGCCAAAGCTCCTTTTTCCCCTTTGAATATTTCCATGTGCTATCAGTAAGATATATTTCTAGGCTCTAGAAACACAGGGACACAACAAACGGTCTTTTAACTGAATATCATCATAAATAATGGAAAGGCAACCAGGCTGAGGGTTTTATTCTTTTAATTATGAACACAGAAAACCTTTTTTTTTTTTAAATACTGTTATTTGGGAACATAATCTTAATTTAAGTAATGTAACCCCGGAATTTTCTGGCTGTCATGAATCTGATACCCAAACACTAAAAATCCTTCACGATCACACAGCCGTGCCCTGGTGGATGCCAAAATCAAAACCTCGGCAGAGCCTCTGAGGTTTGACTGGATGTTTTCCCACACTGCCTCATTTTTCCCTTTTGCACAGAAGTGCTGGGAAGATGCATGTGGAGGGGGATGGTACCTGAGAGAAAAATGTAAATCATAGCGACCTGACTGTCAAGAGGGTATCACTTTTTATTTCCTAGCTCATGTTCCCAGCAACAGCAGAGCTGCAATATTAAATTGTTTTGTTTTACCTCTCACCTTGGTTTACTGGTGCCAGAATAGTTGCAGCCCCTTAAGCACAGAGGTAAGGGGACCCTGCAACTGAAAGCTTGCCTGGAGGTTTTGTTCCCCTTTGATAGGTCGGGCTGGCTCTCATTGCAGGAGCAGCTGGGAAGAAATAATTAGCATAACAAAGAGCTATATTATAGTATTGCATTGTGCATTTGGAGCCTTCACATACCTTCACATGTTCGGTTACAGGCTACATAAACCTGAATGCCGGGTAGAAATGGAAAAACACAAACTGAAAAAGATCTCAACCTTTAAAATGAAAAAATTTTGAATACTCTAACTGCAAACGTAGAACCCCTCAATATTTTGGGCACAGCCATGCTGCAAGTGCCAGTGGCTGTCCGTGCGGCTGCTTGGAATGCCTGGGGGGGAAGGTTCTGAGTGGGATGCAGGGCGAGATGCTCCTGGCATACAGGAGCTGAGGGACTGAGGTGGTGATGACCCAGGCAGCCCAGCAGCTGCTTTCTGCCCCTCCCAGCCCAGAGGTGCTGGGTTACCAAGGAGGAGGTTGGGGCTGCAAGTACTTCGTGTTTTGCTCTGTTTTCATTGTTGGCAAACAGCAAAGCTGTGCTGTGGGAGCGTTGGCGATTTGTATGGATTTAGTTGCACAAGAGGTTACAAACCCTGCAGAAAGCGCCTTTACCCGTCCAGGTGCCTCCCCTGGGAGCTCCCAGGTGTTGTGCCTTCTTCTCCTGCCTTGCTCACAGCAGACGTGTCCCACGTGTCTATTCCTGCCCCACGGCAGAGGCTGGATGGAGCCTGCTATGGGTTATGGCATTTGCAAAACCGGTGGTCGCCTCCCTGGCTCATGTGAAACAAACTTACACGCACCATGCCTTCCCGGCTGCCCACTCAATGCTGCGTATTTTTCTCCTCCCTTCCCCCCTCGCCCCAACCATTTTCTCTGTGTTTTTGCTGAAGAAAATTACCTATCCTGGGAGTTAGAGGAAATGCAGAGAATGGAGTAAAAGAAGCAAAAATTTCCCAGGGAAGGTTTTTCAGAGCTGATCCTCCCCTGGGTCCAATGTCTGTCATATGTGCCTGCAGCACACAGCTGCATCATGCTGTCAGAAAGAGGGATTTAAAATTTAACCTGTATATGTAACTCTTCCTCTTGCTCCCTTGGATTGAGAATTCCTTGCAGGGCAGGAGTGTAAATCCCAGCTTAGGAGGGTGGCTCTGTCAGCCCCACAGGCAGCCTGTATTGCAGCAGGGAGCTGAAAGCTCCATCATCTGTAGTGGTGGTGATTTCTGTAAAACCTGAATGTGCTTTACCCAGATATTTGTATCTGTACTTTACCCAGATACATGTATCTGGAATGACTGATCAAGCAGGGAGATGCAAATTGAGCAAAGGCCCTGGAAGATCCTAGTGTTCTGTCCTGGTTGTGCATGAGATAGAGAAGCTGCTGTGCCTCTAGCTGAGGTAACTTGAGGGAAGAGCCTGAGGTGGGCTTTAAGGAAGCACAAGACCAGAGCATTGCAATGGCACTTGATGGTTCCTAAATGTTTGTGGAAGTTTAGGAAGCAAAAACTTTCCGTTTCTAAGGACACAATGTTGTTCGGGCTTTGTGCTTCTGATAGTGACAACAAATTTGTTTCTCTGATAAATATTATTAAAACTAATGAGACTTTTTACATTTAAAACACACTGACATTGTCTTGTGCTTTCTTTCACACGTAATGTCTAAAATAAGAGTTGTAATTGAAAGAGATTTGTGAGAAAAAATTACACAGATCTGTTCTTTTGTTTACTTTGTGCACTTGACAGCCCTGAACACAGTCAGGTTCTCCGCTTTGCCTGTACAGTCTGTCAGTCAGTTTTCTGACATTTGTTTGAGCCTTTACATAGCAGCAGAGAAGACAGAACTGGTTTTTATAAGGAAAATATGTCCATGGAAACACAAAGGGTGCTGATGGATTCAGTGGTAGGGAGTGTCACTGGGTGATGCTTTACATTCATCCATTTCAGGGGAAAAAAATTAAGCAGACTGTTGGTTTTGGGGTTTTTTGTTGTTGTTGTGTTGGGTTTTTTTACAGCAGAGACTGCTTCTTGGCAGCCTGAGAGCATAAAACACCACACATAAGCACTGATGAAATTTTAAAAAGCAAGAATCTCAACTAAGCTCCTGGCAGGTCTGGGAGTGTGGGAGTCCACAGGGCTTTAGTCCTGCCCTCACAGTGTACACCCACACAACCTGGCACAGTCTTCTTTGTCCATGATAAATGCAGGGTGTTCCACATGTGAAAAATCTTTGTCCTAGGCTCTGCAATGGTAGTTACTCTGAGTCTTGTAGAGGCACCCCAGTCTCTTTGCTCTCAGCCTGTTTCTAGCACTTCAGAAACTCTGTTGTTCCTTTCTATAACACCCATGTAGCTTCATCAGCCACATCCATCTACAGTGCCCATTTCCTACAGCTCACATTACTTAGATGGAAAAACAAGCTCTATGATTCTCTTATCCTAACTTCACTCTTTCTTTAGAATTGTGGTCAATTTAAGCAAAGCATGTCAGACTGAGCAGAGGAGGGGCATGTACATCTCCAGTGATACCAGTAACCTGGCACAGTGGCAGACCCTTTGAGCAAGGCTTGTCAGAGGAGATCTGCTGGGCCACATACCACCCCAGGACACCCATGCAGTTATTTCCTCCTCCTCACAGAGATTAACTGAAGAAACAGAAATTGAGCAGGATTGAAAAGTTTTTGAGGTCAGTGAGAGCAGTTGGCTGCGGTGCTATAAACCCCTGATGCTTGCCAGACCCACTGTACTTCCTTCAGGCCAGTACTGCAGAGGTCTGTAAGGCATGAAAACCCTTCCTTGAGAAACAGGGTTAGAAAAACCAGAGAGTTTTTTATGTGTACTTTTTGGTAGGTATATCTGTGTGCATCTTCTCACACCTCCAAGGCTTGGCAAATATTTGGAACTGTTTGGTGTTTGCCAAGCCTGTACATTATGAAGGACCTCTATGCCCAGCCCCATGAGTGGCTAAGTGGTCTTCTTTGACTGTTCATTTGCCCTGGGATCTGACTTGCTTGGACATGAAGATTCTGCTTGAAAGATCTACTCATGTTTGAATGAGACTTATTGGGAAAGAAACAGCTGCCTTAAAGCTCTCAGTACGGTTGTCTGGAGAAGAGGTGCAGCCTTGCTAAGGCTCCCAGAAGTGCAGCTACACAGCATCCAAAGCTGACTGCTCTGACAGGAAGACCCATCTTCAGCACAGCCCTCTACTGGAGGTGACCCCATGCATCAGCCCTCTTGTCCCTGTTCTGCTCATCCTAAACTCTCTCTGGTGTTCAGGGGCTGTTAAGGGGCATCTCCCGTGCCTTTGAACCTGGGAAATGGAAGTAAATTGTGGAGTCTGAACTACGGCTTGAACACTTTCTTTTTTTTTTTTTTTTTTTTTTTTTTTTTGCTTTGCACCAACACTACTTTGACTCAAAATCTTTCAGATTCCTCATTGTTGGACAAGAACTGCTGCCAGACCCTCTGCTTTGAAGCAGAAGAGAAACAACTCCATAATTTGCTTAGCTAGTGCCAGAATATGGGGGAAGTCTGCCACGGTGCATGCCCTGATCCTGCTTTGGGGGAATCACTTAGAGCTGTTCCTGTTTTGACAGAGCTCATTTACCTCTCCCTAACTGCTGTAATCTCTTAAGAGTGCAATTCAGGTTGTTAATGAGAGTACCTTCATAAAGAATTTCCATATGCAAATTCCCAGTCTGAACTTTACTACAACAAAGTCTGTGTTGCTGGAATATATTCCTCTGCACCCACAATCACTGTCTTTTATTCTCTGTGCACCATACCCTCCACTACCTGCTCCGAGCTGCTTTCCACAAGCTGGAAGTTGTGAGCGTGAGTCTAATTTCACCCTTCAGTAAGCAGAGAATTCAGAAAATTTAGAATTGCTGGGATCAACACCAGGCACTCACATCTGTGATGGCTTTCAGAGTTAAAGCTGTACGTGTAGCTGCTACACTGTCATTTGCTCTGAATGGGAACCTGAAACCTCTTGGAAGCTGCTTGCCTGCAGGCAGTGGGAGGCTCTGTTTGGTGTGCCCGAGGGAGGCTGGGTGCAGCTTGTTGGAGGACATGCACATGTGTGTACACATTCTGTGCTGGGCTGTTTCCTGGAGCCCTGGCCTTGTTCTGTCTTGTCTCTGGGCTCCTTAGCGTGAGGGTCATTAGGACTGTTCACTCTGGCATTTGTTCCACATCCTTCTCTGTATTAGAAAATGTCTACCTTGTAATGTTTGATCCCGATCCAGCAGGAAAATCTTCCATTAATGTGACTTCAATAGAGGAGAGTATTTTTCCCGACCTCAGTGTGTTGGAGTTAATGGTGGTGTGCTGCTTTGTACCCTATGACCCAACCAAACTTCCTTTCATCGGCACCAGCTGCGGTACTTTATGCCTTAGACCCAGCACGCAGAGTAAAAAACTCAGGGATCCAATTCAGAGCAGGAACTGACCTGAAGTCATCATGCAGCCTCAGGTTGAGTCTGAACCTATCTCCTGCTGTCCTAAGCTGTCGAAGATGATTATCTCAAGAAAGCCTTTCTTGTATCTTTATCTCATTAATTGGTGGGTCCTGCTCGCTGTCATGCTGGCACCTTCAGAGCAGGAAATGACATGAGGAGTCAAACAGCAGAAATTCAATGTCATCTCTCAGAGAAAGACTAGATTGGTTTAATGAAGGCTGGAGAGGGCATAGCATACATGGAAGTGTGCTATTTAGTCTCTGCTGATCCTGAGCTCAGAAAATAAAAACAGAAAAACAGATGTGAATTTATGAAGTGATGTAAGGGCAGAAAACAGCAACACAAAGACACCAGTGGCAAAGAGGACTATTTAAGATGGCTCTTGGCTATAGAATGGAGCAAGATGAAACTAAGTAAATATCAGCAAGATCTTCTTTAGTGTGGAACAGCCTCCAGAAAAAAGCTGGGAGAGCCTTCACTTGAGCCATTCAACTAGCCTGAACAAGGTGCTGGAAGAGAGGCACTATAGCAAACAACTCTGCAACTGCCATAGGGCTGCAATGATCTAATAGCTCTTTTCCATCTTTAATCTCTGTGATCCTACAGTTAATCATCACATATTCATTGTGAAATCTCTGCTCAGACCAGTTGTTAAGCCTCTATCTAACTAGTGAAAATTTATGCTCTCTAGAAGAGGACAAATATAGGAGTTTTCATCTAAAATTACACCAGCCAGTGGGTTTGGAGCCATAATTTTGCAGACAGAAATTTGGATATAGGTCCAAATTTTGTGTCTCTACAATGGGCAGATTGGAAACACAGCTTCTTTGTTTCTGCCTTGTGCCACTGTAGTAGCTGCTGCCAAGAAATATGGATAGTGAATCAGAGACGGGTGCTTTTCCAGACCAGTGACAATGACTAGCAATTGCAAAGAGCTTTGGACTGTAAGGGTGTGAACGGAAGCTGTTTTTTCCTTAGGCTGTTTTCCCCTTACATCTTTTCCCCATAATTTCAAATGTAGAGGTTGAGTCTTGGATGCAATGAAGACAGAGGAGGCTAGAAGAGAGTTCAGACCATTTGAAGCTACAGGAAATGCTTCCTCTGATTTGTGACCTGCAAAGCATGGAGGAGGCAGGGGCAGCTGTGATTCAGGAATTTGATTCTCAGTCTGAAAGACGATTATGGAACTGTAAACAACCCTGTGGTACTATGTAGGCTTGCATAGCAATCACTTCTGCAATTTCTTCTGGAATTATTTCTACATCACCCTGCTGGTTGTAAACTTTTAGAATATCCCAGAAATAAGAGTGAGTTGTGGGCTGATGGGTTCGCAAGCAATGAACTCTCAGATGAGCTGTGCCCTGTTGCTCTTCTTCAGCTGTGGAGGAGGTGCATAGGAAAGCAAATAGCATTGGTGTTCCTCCTAATCAAAGGCTCATTGCTGGATGTTGCCTGTAAATTGGAGAATGTGGTGATGGGAAAAGAGCTGCCAACAGTGGACTGAAAGGACATAGAGGGGGAAGAGAAATGTACTGGGTCACAGAACTGGGTCATGAATTTAAATATATTTCTCTGAAATTTGCTGCCTTCCTTCTTTGACTTCAGTCATGGACAAGTAACTTCTCATTAGAGTTTCCATTTCCCTCCTTTTTTTTACCACCAGCTTCACATCACTCTTCCTCTGGTTTTCTTTAACCTGATCTCCTCCCTGGTACAGCTTCTCCATATGAATGGACTGATGCTTATGCAGCCACAGTAGCAAAGAGGCCTGCCCTACTCTTAACCAAAACTTTCTGAACATTTTTATTAATAATTCCCTTTTCCTTGAAACATTACCAGAGGGTACTGGCAAACAAATTGGGTAACTCTGACTTCCCTTGCAGTCTTAGTGTTTCATGTTCATGACATGCAGGACAGATAAAAGAAGCCAGGTTTTTGCATACAAGCTGAAACTTTGTGCTCCCCACAGTGGATATGACAGGATATGGTTCAACAATGTACTAATATTTCAATGATTTTTTGCATCCAAATTGTGCACATCAGTAACATGAGCAGTTCCTGGGTATGAACAGATGAGCTTCTCATGGGATTTTTTACTGTGTCAAGCATGGGAAGCAGGGGAAACTGGAGGAACAGGAAGAAAGCAGTTTTGCTTGTGAAGACTGTGATTTTGAGTTCAGACGGTTTTGTTTTCACCCAGAAATGTAATGAACTGAAGTTTTCAAGTGGGTTTTGCATGTGGGTTCATTTTCTTTCCAATGTTGCTTTTTGGGTGTAAAGGGGAGGCCAGGAGGAGCTGAGGCAGATGTGTTTTGAGACACAGTGCTGTGCTGATAATATTGTCCATGTTCCCCAGCCCCGACTCATTGCTGGTGGCTCCAAGAGGAAGAACAAGCAGTTGGTTACCCATGCACTGCTTCAGGAGGTGTATTGCAATATCATTCTGTAGCTCATCTGATAAAAGGCTAGGAAGCAACTGCAAAAATAGAAGAAAGCAAAAAAAAAAAAAAAAAAAGTGCTTTGCCTTACAGGGCCTTAATCATAGCCCAGAACACTTAGTGGAGAGGTCAGATGACCCATAAAAACCCCCACAATTCAGTGATGCCTGGGAATAGAGTAAACTGGGATCAGCAATAAAACAGCTTTTATACAAGTTGGGAGGATGCTGTAACATGCCAAGGTATTTTGCCAGTAGTGCCTTTTGGGGCTGTGTTATGGCAAGTTACATTTTGCACAGGCTATATCCAGAGATGATCTTCCTTTGGCGTTTCTTCTTTTCCATTAATAAATTTTCTGCTGCATTTGGCCACAGAGCAGAGGCAGTTTGTGTGCTTACCTGGCATTCTTAAGCAGTGGAATTGGAAGTCAGGCTAAAGGAGTCCCAGGCAGAAAAGGCAGAGCAGTGCATTAGTGTAGTAGTGCTGCATCTGCCAACAGATACTCTGGTTAGAAAAAGTTGTAAGCTAAAAGCCATACTTTTTACTATTTTGGCCCCAAGAAGGGATGCCTTTATACAGTTTTTCCAATTATACTGTGTCTTACTGGTCTGTGCCATTCCTGATTTCTTTCATGATCCTTCTCTTCAGTGGACATTTCCTGGAATGCTTCAGGAAATACCCTGTCTTATTTAAGAAGGTTGTCACTGGGTAGGAGGCAGAGATAGCCTTCCCCTTGCCAACTAACTAACTTCCAAACCCACAAATTCAACCTCATGATGAGCACATGCTGAAGTCAGGCTCTGTGTCCAGGGCAATCCTCTGATAATGGCCCAATTCATCAGGAAGCAGCATGAGCACCAGGTCCAGGCTGCAGTGTCAGGGTAACTCTGCTCTCTTCTTGTCCTTGCTCGCTCCTGTCTCTCCTGCTGTTGGTCCAGTGTATGATTGTTGTGGGTTGACCATGGCCAGATGCCCATCCAGCCATCCTCTTGCTCCCCCTCCTCAACAGGTCAGAGGGAGGAAATAAGATGAGGAAAAGCCTATTGGTCAAAATAAACACAGGGCTATCACTTACCAGTTACTCTTACAGGCATAGCAGACTCGACATGGGGACAATGAATTGATAATCTATTAAAATAGATTGGATAGTGAGAAAAAAAAATAAGACAAAACAGCACCTTTTCCCCCTCATTTTTCACAGGCACAACTTCACTCCCAACTTCTCTGCCTCTTTCCCCCTCCCCATCAGGTGGTGCAGGGGTTGGGAAATGAGAGTTGTGGTCAGTCTGGAACAGTTCCTCACAGACACACATTCTTCATCATGCTGTGCCCTTGCTCTGGTGTGGGTCCTCTCCATGAGCTGCAGTGCTGCATGGATGTCTCCACAGAGGTGTCTCTGCTTCGGCACCTGCAGCACCTCCTCCTCAGACCTGAGCATCTGCAGGGCACCTTATAATCTTCCTCACACACTTTCCCTGAGGTGCCACCATCTCGTCTGTGGAGTGCAGCCGTACCCTGGGATGGGTACCCTGGAGGGAGAGGGATGTTTGAGGGGGACCTTTGTCAACTGTGTGCATGGCCAGGGTCAGAAGTCTTTGTCCCCCAGAAGTCACAAGTTGCCACCAAGCCAGTCCCTCGCTGGCTTCTCCTGGTCAGTCGTTGTCCATGCTGTTGTACCCCAGGGTACCCCAACAACCCGTGGGGATTTCTCAGAGCTGAGAGGAGGGAAAGCAGGGTGGGTTTTTCTCCCGGGGTAAAAAAAATGCCTGCAAGAGAGAAGCTCTTGAACAGGAGAAGTATTTCAGGGGAAGGCAGGGAGGAGGCATGTGTGGCTGGAGGAAGGTTCGGAATTAAGCCTTTTGAATTTCCTGAAGCTGTGGGATGTGGGAAGCGCTGTGGGTGACAGACTTGGACGGGGCTGAGGAAACGGCCCAGCACGGGGTAGGCACCGGCCCAGGAGGAAGAGTGTCGGCCCTGCTGCGGGAAGGGGCCCTCCCCGGCCACGGGCACGGTTTGTCCCCGCTCCCAGAGGCNTGCCGCTGTGCCGCGCCAGCTGCTGAAAGCACCGAGTACCTGCTCGCCAGCCTGTCTTCTGACTGCTTTACCTAAGAAACGCAGAGCTTTAGCGTTTTCCCTTCCTAATTAACGATTCATCAAGACAGCTGCAGTTGAGCGCGGTTTAAAGTAACAAGCTAACTTGGGCTGCTGTTGAAGTTTTGCAGATGGTTGCGTTTTGTAACAGATACCAACGTGAACCAAACTTGGATCCAAATACCTCCCAGCTTTTAGATCTGAATCCTTTATGTTCAGAACACTTCTACTTAATCATTAGTAAACTAGAATATTAAAAACGGCATCAAAGTCTGGCCATGAGCTAGAGGTTTTTTTCGGAGTGGTTTAACCTCGGCAGTTTCAGAGCCAAAGCTTTGCATAAAGGAGAAATTCTAGGGTAAATGTAAATAACACACGTCTGGAGGATTAGCTGTCTCTTGTCCAGAAATGCCACACCTTGTAATTAAAGAAGAGGCTGTTAGTATGCGACATAGGAATGCAGAGGGTGTGGACCATCTCAGATTTACAGGCTATCAAGTTTATGAAAGAGACTAAATACTGTTTAGTGTTACAAAGGTGGTAAGACCTTTGTTCAGCATTGCCCCAAAAACCTGGCAAGCCTCTGATGGGAAAACACTTTGCAAGTAAGATCTTGCTAGAAAAAACATCTGTAGGAAAAACGCAGTAGGGAAACTCCAGCAGCTTCTGAAATGACTGCTTTTCTTCACGCACTGCAACAGGATAATGATGTATAGGCTGAATGTCAATGTGTGTGTGCAAGTTGCCTACTGTGAACTGGAAAGTTTGACTGAGTATTTTAATTTAACTTTACAAGTATCCATTAAAATAAAAGTACGTGAGTGAATTTCAGTGCCAAAATAAGTGCAAGAGAAGCATTTCAGTATGTGAAAAACAGTATCTGTGATGCAGATCTGAATGTAAGCACAGGGCTGAGGAAATAATTTTGGTCTTGTCCTTTGCAGTGAGTTGCTATACCTCAGGGTATTTATAGCTTTGTAGAATAATGAATATTAACACTTTTCATGTCACATCCAAAGTGTCATGTTAAAAAAGGGATTTGAACTCTAGAGATTAACACAGTGAAAATTATGACAACACTTGGTTCAGTCAAAGAAAGGCTTTGAGTTAACCATAAAAGGCTCAAAATGGAGAAGGGTTCCCCCCCCCAAGACCACCATGGCGACTCTGTTTCTTTATGTCCACATCTCATATCTGGGTTAGGTTCCAACACTCTTCTACAGGTCAGTTGTCACATCTATCCTTAAATCTGGTGAGTGTTACCACGGGTTTGGTACTCATGAACGGGCTAGGGAAGAGAATCAAATGCATTAACAGGGTACCAAGAAATAATCAGAGACCTTTGCTTGCACAGCTGTGTTCACAAGAAGTTTTCATCAGGTCTTCTGCAATGAAAGTAAACTGAAGAGACTTCATTGCCTGACTTTTCTGCTTGGTGGTTATGCTGTATTTTTTATTCTTGCATAAGCAAAAGTTTCACTTTTCTTAAAGAATCACAGAAATCCCCTTCTCTAAAGGCAATTAGACTTTAAATGGGATAAAGAAACATTAACTACAGTGCCCTGAGTGAAGGGGGAAGCAGCTGATTCAGATATCTAGAGACTGGAGGGCACCATTATAATTCAAAACTTGACCTTCAGTTGGATGGTGTTTCCCTAGTCCCACTAGGACTGGATGTGGTGGTGTCATTACAGACACACCATTGTGAGACCAGATTTTGCCCAGCTGCTACACGGGCACAAAGAGCTGAGAAAGCTGCAGGGAGCCTCTTCGTTGTGTGTTCCTGGACAGCAGCCAACCTACCATCAAAGGTTGCTCATTCCTTGAAAAGGCACAAGGCTTGCTCCATCCCCCAGCAATGCCACGATTATAAGGTGTTCCAAGAGACTTGGAAAGAGTATTTCCAGTGCCCCAGTTTGTGGGCTGGAAAGGGAAGTCTGCAGTGACACAGAAGATAAGCAATGCCTGAATGGGAGGGTGAGGAAAATCATCTCTCGGGGATGAGCTGTAAGGCATGATAGAGCTTTTAATGAGTGAGCTGTCATCAAATGTTTAGTAATCTTTAGGAGTGTGTTTCCTTATGCCTTTAATTTTTTTCATGCATTTGCAAAAACTCCCAAAATTCATCCATAAGCTGGTCTGCCTCTGACCAGCACAATTCTTTGTGTATCTGTATAAGTTTGCAGCGAATACACTCTAATTCTTATGTAAAAATTCCATGGGAAAATCCAGGAATGACTGCATAACTGATTTGGTATGGCACTGGGCTTTAATTGTTTTCAGATTTCAGTTTTCAAGGCCAAGAAACCAGAACCCTAAATAATGTTTCATTTCTGTCCCTCTGCAAACTGAGTCTCTGTGGAATGCACAACTGTAGCACTCAGCACTGTATATAGAAAAGCACTTCCAGTGTCCTGCAGATGTCTGCTCAGTAGCTTCCATATGGCAAATTACTTGTTATTGGACCAGACTCTGCTCATGCTTGTGCAATTCTGTTGCAGTTGGCGAGGAGGTAACGCAATCACAGCTCGATCTGGCCCGTTGGGTCAAATAAACTCTCTGCATACTCGAGTGGGGGTTTCAAGCTGAATAATGTTGCTGGAATAATTTCCATCCCTTGCTCATGCTGGTGCAGCCCTGCCTTCCAGAGCAATTGAAAGGCTTATGGGTTCAGTAATAGGTTAAGGGTTTTCTGCCACCTGGGCGCTGGGCGAGGGTGGAAACTCTTGGATATTCCTGGCGCAGGGTAAGCCTTTATTGGCCCAGTGCAATAAGCTAGCGGTGTTAGTGAGGCTAAGGACCAGATAATTATAGAAACAAAGTCTTCCTCCAGAAACTGTTCTCCCTGTCAAAAATGAAATATTTTGGCAGGGGCAGCTTCCTCGGCGTCTCCCAAACTCTGTATTTTTTGTGGCTTAAGAGAACACTGCTTTCACTCGGGCTTTTGAGCCACCTAACTCCATTCTGTTTTCTATTTATAATATTTTCCGTGGTTTTTTTTTTTTTNTTTTTTTTTTTTTTTTTTTTAATGAGACTTCTGTGTATATGTCTGAAATGAAGACCAAAATTCAAGTTTAGACTCTGCAACCCAGTCTTGCCAGTACTGGCAGTACTGGTGTCTGCAAAGCCTGGCTTCATGCCCACTTGGTTTCATGCTGGTGGCACTAAGATTTGAGGAGGATATGTTTTGTGATGGTGCTGAGTGATGGCTGGAAATAGTTTCTTACACCCAAAACCTCATTTTGAGATATTTTTGATGTAAATGTGCTGGCTTCAGGTGAGTTGCACCTGCCTGGTTCCAGTCAGGCTCATTCTAACAAATTCACCTGGAAGTCTACCTGAGGATACCCTGAGCTTTAAAGAGCCTTCATATTTAACCGAAAACTTTTCAGCAAATTAAAATTTTGTCCATTTAGAAAAGATGAATTTGACCTAAAGTTTTTAGATAGGTACTACAGTTAAAGAGGAGTTCAAGCAAGGCATTAGGGCACTGGATAGATAAGGCAGAAATACAGTGATCCTAACTTGTCCACTTTTGCAACAGAGGCAGTGGGCACACATAAATAAGATTTCTTTTGGCTACCTTGTTTTGGTTTGCAATTTGCAAATTGTATTTGTAGCTCAGCTAATTTGGAAATGGCAGGAAACTCCAGTCTAGTTATGAAAAGACACTTGCCATCTGCAGTCTAGCAGTACTTGCCAACTATATGTTTGGGACACAGCAGTCTAGGCAACAGTGGTATCATCTGACCCTAATATATCTATTTCTCAGTTTATGGTGTTGTAAGCATTTCGACAGAGTAACTCTCAAACATGGCACATTTTGAAACAAGTAAATTATAGCACTAATCTAATGCCTGATTTTGTTTTTCTGACCTACTTAATTAAAAAAGCATCTAAAAATGGAAATGCTGTTTAACTTAATGCGAAGACAGAACTAGCTTTTTTTCCCTCCCAACATCTGTGTCCAGAAAGGAAGAAAAATCCTGTTTTGACTGGCCTCCCTCCACCAGTCTTTTTTTTAATTTTTTTTTTTATTTCTTGTCTAAAGCGAAGTAAGTTACATAAACATTCCACCTCTTTCCATAAATTGGCTGCAGTTTCTGAACAATAGAGTTACTGTGAAGAGAAGAAAACCACAGACACACCCCACAACTGCTGGTCACACAGCCAAAGAGAACTAAAGACGCATTCTTTGAAAGTACCAAAAAGGAAATCCATGGTCTTAAGGCAAGACCTTTTATGTTATGTTTGGAAATGTTTCTCATTTCTCTCTTTCTTCCCCCACCCCCGCTTCTGTTTTAGCTTTCTTAGTTCAACATGTTGGAGGGAGTGAAATGGCTCTAGACAGAACTTTATTCTTTGTCAAGATGTGTTGATAGTATTTGTCAGTAGTCACTAACCTGAGATGGGATAGTGAAAGAAAACTGAAAAGTGGGATTTTAGAAAGAGGAAAGAAAACATGTTCCTAATAATGCCTTTGAGGCTTCCTCGGTATAAAAAAAAAATACTTCACTTGCAAGAAGAGAGAGGCTAAGACAGAAATCTCTGTTTAAAGCTGATAGTTCTCAGTTGTAAAAGTAATAATTCTCTTCAGAGAACAATAACTCTGTAGAAACATTTGTTTGCCTCTCTGAAGTATCTCAACACGCTTTCCAAATGGGAATTCACCCCCATCATAGCCTGTGTTCCCCAGCTGGGCAAGCAACCGCATTAGGAGGTTAGATGGCCCTGTGAGAGTCACGCTACAGCAATAAATACACCCTGAATTACTCCCCTCTGCTGTATACACCAGCCTGTGCGGCCTTCTAAACACAGAATACCAAGTGGTTTGGCACTGTCTGTTGATATTCCCTCTTGGAGGCTCTGGGATTATGATCTCAATGAAGGCAAAGTTGCTGCTGATCTTAGTGGGAGTTAAGCAAGCGTAAAGTCAGCAGAATCCCGCAGGCACCAGGAACGCGCCACAAAGCGGTGCCCATAAATCAGCGGCAAGGTGTCTGCTGGCCTCCTGCTCGCTGCTGTGTGCTGGGGATACAGCGGCAGCCCCGCTCCTGCGCAGCTGGGACACCCAGATGCTCTCCAGCCTGCGAGAGGGCACGGCGGAGTTGGCCGGCTCGCCTTGGCGGCAGCTCCCGCTCCAGCCTCCCCTCGGCAGCCCCAGGCGAGCTCCAGCAGCTGCCCCGCTCTCCCGAGGGCTGCCAGGGCTCCTGGCTGCACGCCAGCCCTGCCACCGCAGCCCTCCCCAGCGGCGGCACTTCCCCTTGAGCCCCCATCCCCAGCCAGGAGCAACAGTCAAATTGTCTGTAAGCTGTGTGCCTGCCTTTCTGAGTGCATCTCTGTGTGTTATGCAGCATGTTTTGTGCAGGGAAGCAGCAGAAGTGAGCAAATCCTATACCGTGTAAGGAAGAAAACAAAATAGCAGCTCTTCCACCACGGTACTGAGACATTTCAACAGGATTGGGCCCCCTAAATATACAGAGTATATAAGCTGCTTCCAGGCCTCCAGTTTAAGACAGAACACAAACAAAGGAGGAGAAAAAAATGCAGAATTATAACCCCTTGCATGCTATTAAACCCAGATATATACAGAAGCTAACTGGTTTTAGACCCTGCAGTGACTGGTAGCTGCAGTGCGCAGCATGTGGACTGAAAAAGGTTAATCTTTTCCTTTTGCCTGCCAGATAATTTCTCTGCTCCACCCTTGGTGTCCAACTTTCCAGTCCCTGAGTCAGTGTCTGAAGTCAAAACAACCAGCTGGGCCTCACTGAACCTTTC
The DNA here is from genome assembly GCA_013399225.1 of Rhipidura dahli. NCBI lineage: Eukaryota > Metazoa > Chordata > Aves > Passeriformes > Rhipiduridae > Rhipidura > Rhipidura dahli. The sequence goes on from VXAC01001410.1 coordinate 181,095, forward strand.
ACTGTGGGAAAGCTCGGCTCAAAATGGCTGCATTGTTTCTCTGTAATCTTATCTTGACTGTTTAATAACCTCAGCAATTCACAGAATTTTCAGGATTGTGTTTTGGCCCTATGGGAAATGCTGACCTAGATGATGTAAAGTTTTTGCTCTTATAAGAGAAAATATTATGAAAAAATGAACTATCCATTTACTATCTCTGTTGATATAATTTACCTACCACTTTGAGCAGAAAGCTGCAGGACTGTGCTGCGTACACCTTTTTTTATCAAAATAATTCCTTAAACAGAATCTGATAACCTGCAAAGATGAAAGTCATGATGCTGGAAATGTACCTGCTATAAAGAATATGCCATAGTGACATCTGCTAATGAAAAATTGTTTGTCCCAAGATTTTCAAACCTCCTTGCAAAACATGCAGTATCTACTACTGTCCAAAGATCCTTATATAGGCCAAAAAAAAAAGAAGAAAAAAAATGTGATTAAGACTAATTTTACAGGACACAGGAAAAATGTGAGAACAAGAAGAAACACACTAATTTTGGGGATGCTGTTATGTTTTAGCAATTCTTCCAAAATTTTCAATATTGAGGTACAGCAAACAAAGGCCACATTTGAAAAAAGCCACATGAGGATCACCAAAGGGAAAGAAATGTAGCACTTCAGTATGAGTGGTGTGTTACATTTTGAAGGCTGGGAGGAAAGCTCTGGGAGTATTTGCCATGTGTTGGGCAAACAGGCGTTCCTCCCACTGAAGAGCCAATTTTTGTGATGCTAGCTAGTCTCACGGGTGCACTTGTTGGAGCAGGTGTCAAGGCAGGTCTTGTGGGCTGACCTCAGCTTTGGCAAGGAAAACTTGAGGAGAATCCTGTTAGTACAGTTTTATTCTCAGCTGTGAGCTGAAGGCCAGAAATCCTACTTTTGGTGGTGAGGTTTTTTTGCAGTTAGTTGCATGGTGAGGGCCTGTTCCTGTGCCTGTTGTACAAATTGCTCATGTCTGCTGGGGATGGCAGTGGTCAGGCATGCTGGAAAGCCAAACCAAGGCTTTTCACAGCTCTGGTAGAGGGTGTGAAAGCCCTTAGAGTTTGGTTTCTCTAAGCTGTCTGATTTCCTCATTAAGAATTTGATGTTAATGCAGTAGCTGTGATGATTGACTTATGATGACGTAGGAAAATCACTTTCTGGAGCAAGTCTAAAAAGCTCTGGTGCTTCAGAGTCATTACAGATGGATGAGTGCTGCTGGAGAGTAAGTCTTAGAGAAGACAGCTGTAGCCTTCTGCTGCTGGACCTGGATCCCCAGTCTATGCCAGTTCCCATCCTGTTTGGTAGTCTTACTCCTGTGTATGGTAATTTTTCATTGATAAGTACTTTTTGTCTATGGGACATGTACACCTCCTGCATTTAACTTGTGTTTAACAGTGCTCACTTGTAATTAAGCCTTGGGGATAGGAGCTCAGGTCTTGAGATATCTAATGGCCAAATATTATTTTGTGTCCTCAATTTGAAGAATAAGGCTATAAGCATCACTGATGCATAATGCATGTACTTATGTATGTAAATTAGGTTCCTGCTGTTAAACATGTGTCTGTGAAAGAGCTGGTCCTCCCATTTAGAGTATTCCCCCCTTAGGGAAAGGAACCCTAATTCTAGAATTTTTTTTGAAAATTTTAGAAGATTTTAGAAAACATAGTTATCAGGATACGTTCAGTTCAAGTTTTCACTATTACTTAATGTACATGAAAAATTGTCCCTGACTCATTTCTTTGCAATTCAGTGTTTGCACAGCTCTGTCCCCCAATGCTTCTGAGGGGATTCCTCCTCACCAGCCACAAATTCAAAAGATCAGTTGCATTACAATTGCATAGAAAGAGAATGTTGCAATTTTGACCACAGCAAATGATACCAGAAGATGAATTGCTGATTTATACAAAGAATGTCAAAGCCCTTCCACAGCTATTTGCTTTGGTGTTATCCATGGCACTGTCCTTGGGTACCACGTGAGGAACATGCCGGCGCCATACAGGCGATACTTGGGTTTTTGGCTGTCTTAGAAGCAGTCTGCCAGACGGATCCCAGCGATTGTGCAACTGAGAATTCAAACAGATTAGACATGTGTTTTTAAGTGAAATTGGAAATGAGGAGATCAGTGAAGACAGATGCTGCATTATGCATAAAAATCTGCATCTCGGTTAGATTTGAGTTTCACATGACAGTAGGTCCTCACAGTGATCTTAATACAGGACAGATTTCCTTTCTATTGGCTTTTCCTACTTCTCCTGGTCTTTGTACTGCAATAGCCCTCAGCCTTCTTACTATCCAAATCCAAGCAGGTCCCAGACCTCAATTCATACAAGGCCTCACATTCACCACAAGGCTTTATCAGTTAGTGTAATTCTTAAATCTATGTAGCCCACCGTAAAAATTACAGCAAGAGGTAAACCCTTGGAACTTGCCTGCTGGCACAGCTGACACAAAGTCACAGCTCAAGGGTGTGTTCCACCCTGCAGACACGTGAGGTAACTGGGAACTCTGATAGTGTTAGGAAGGATGTTGCATGAGGTTCTTAGGGCTATCATACTACTGAAAGATATACTTGAGACCATTACTTCCAGTCAAGGCAGATTCGTCTGTATTGCTTTGCACCTTCTCATTTCTAAAGAAAACCCATCTTTGCTGGTGTAAAGTTGCAGCCTGGTATAGAAATATTCATGCAGGCATAGGCAAACATCCCTATCTTTTCAAGAAGTGCTGTATTTGTGATAGGCTGTGGCCCAGTCCTGAATAGCTACCTGAACTCCTGATATCAAAGCTGCAAGAGATAAACTCCCAAGTGAATCAGAAACATTATTTTTAAGCTAAATTATGCACAAATGTCCTAATATAGTTTATGATTCCGTTAAAACTTTACTCCATTTCTTTGTTAGTTGAACCAGGCAAGTTTGTGATGCCCTCAGCTGTAGTATAATCTGCTTGTATTCCTCACCGTGTTCATTTTTCTCATAAGTATGTTATTTTCATTTGAGAGAGTTTATACTTATTTAGCTTTAGCCAGAAGTGTCAGCTCTTTCTACTTGAAGTCCCCAGTCATGCACTGCCACTGTTTTTCCTCAGACCAAAACATAAGCTTTGTAAACCTTACCACCTTCTACAGCAACAAAAACATGTTGTATTTTCCAATGAAATGTCTCAGGTGCCAAGCACAACCGAACTGGCAGTCTAAAGAAACCGTCTCCCAAAAAGGTTGGTGAATATGTGCAAACATGAGCTGTTTTCCTAAAGGCACTTGCCAGAGCCCTTCTGACACACCAAGCTTAGAAAAATATTTGGCACCAAGCCCTTCTTCCCGAATTTCTCCTTTTGCAGGCAGTGGAAAATGCCTTCTTTTCATGTGTTCAGATCTTCTGGGTCAATGCATAAGCAAAGTTTTCTATCTTTAGTTCAGCAATGGCTGTCAAACACACCCACTCTTTCAGCTTTTACTCATGATACCATTTCTTGTCTAGTTGGACCATTTCAGTTCCACAACTCTCCCTTAAAAGGATATTTCCTAGGGCAGGAGCTGTAGGGTAGATGAGTTCTTTTGGCTTTTTTCTTTACCCTGGGGGAAGTATGGTTCCCTGCATCTCCAGCTTGCTACTCCTCCTGTGGCAAGGAACTTACAGCATTCCATAACACAGATTATATACCTCTGCATAAAAAAAACCATATGCCATGTACTTTTATCAGGTTCAAAGACTGGGCATGAGGATTTCTGAAAGCCAAGCAGATGTGAAGATTCAGGGAAGTGAGGGAAGAAATGAACTAAGGTTCCTTTTTGTGCCACTAAGCTATCACAACAATCTATCTGTGTTCATGGATGTCTCTGTTTCTTCCCATCTGGCTTCCAGGTCTTCCTGTAGGCTTCCTGAATGTCATCAGTTACCTGTTATACACTGTATCCCACCAAATGGGCTTTCCTTTCATGAAAAATGTGAATTTATGAAGTAAGCATTGTACAAATTCTGAAGCAGGTCATATGTCCACAGTAAGTATGGCAACAGAGCAAGCCAAGGCTGTATGAAGGCTCCTCCAACTATGCTTTCCAGGCATATCTGCCACACAATTCTGAATTATAACTGAATATCACTTGGGTTTATGACTCTCTCATGAAAAACAGTGTTGGTCTCTGTAAAAAGCTAGTGACCCAGCATGTAGACTTTCAGATTAGACTGACCAGATAAAACCCAAATAATATTTATGATTTTTTGCTAGTTTCAGCTCTTGCTACTTACATTTAAATCATTACAGAAGTCATGACAAAAAACCTCAAAGGTTTATTTCTGCAGAACCCAGGGTGCAATATCAATAGTCTTTTACTGCTAAAATATTTCTAGCATGTGATCACTCTTTTTTGCCCATAATATCTTTATGCTGGCAGAAACAGGTGACCAAGAAATGCAAAGAAAAAAATAAATTGGGGATTAAATTCCAAAGAACAACAAGCTGTTGTTGAAATTCAAGCTACTCTGTAGTCATTGTGAATCATATATGGCCATATATCCTGCAAGCACTGGAGGCAGTGTGATTCACTTTCAGTTAGCAGATCCTGAATATTGACAACATCTGTAGGATCAAGTGATCCTGCAAATATTTAAATCAAAATACTTGATGTTGTAATTGTCCATCTACTACATAAATACATCAAGGTCCAAAGGTTTTGCTGCATCATTACCCAATTAACCAGACCAATGATATTTTTCTGTACAGAAGGGAATTCTTCATACCTAGTCATACCTGCTAATAAAGCTCCCATGTCAATAAGGCTCTAAAGGATCAATTTTAATTTTTTTTTATTTTTAATTTGAATTGCTGAAGTTGCCCAGTCTCCAAATGCTCAACTCAAGACTAGATGGAGGCCAGGTCTGATAACATATATTATGTTCCTCCACCATAATGAGTTACTGCACAGGCAGGTAGCAACATAGTCTAATGTAGGCAAATCCTGGATGAACACTTGTTCTGTGAACCTAATTTCTGGGTAGAAGCAAAAATAATTACTCCAAGTCAGAGTTATTGCTGAGTGCTCTGAGTGATAGTAAATTAATAAAAAAGTGGGGTGTTGGCTTCTTTTTCCTTCTGCTTGTGGCTGATAGTGAAGTGCAAAATGCCTTCCTGAAAGGTCTTTTCATAGCTGTATAGAACCATGAGAGATTGTGAGATATGGTCCTTCCTGATTTACACCTGCCTACAATTTCTAGCAGCTGTTTGTGTGATTTGTCCTTAAAAACCTGTAAGGATGGGAATTGCACAGACTCCTTTGGTAACTTGTGCCAGTACTAAACTATGCCTTTAGCAACTGCCTGCTCCCTGATGACCTGAAGCAGGTTTGGCTCTTCAGTTTGTTTGCTCTGCAGACATAGCAGGCCACTGGTGATTCATCTCAAAGCATGCAGATAATACGTGCTTTTCAAGGAAGAACATGCTTGGATGAACAATCTGTAAAACTGATGTTTCTTCCTTTTTCAATTAAACTGTTTGGCAAAAACAGGTATTAGCTTTGCTTTCCTGTTAACAAAAAATTGTTTAGGAACTCTGTGGGAACTGGTCCCACCCAGCTTGCAACCCAGCTGCTAGGGAATGACTGTAAGTTATCCATGGGCCAGCTTTTTTTTCACATCCCTGCAACTGTCCTCCCTTGTGTGCTTGTGCTGTCTTGCACACAGGTTGCAGCCAAGCTGCTTTGTCCCTCTCATGTGCCTGGGCTCAGTGCCCATGAACTCTGCCTGGCTGTGAAGCCAGCTGTGCTTTCCTAAGGGTCTGCTGATCTTGGATAGGTATGGACAGGATAGTCTTCTTAGGCAAAAAAAAAAAAAAATCTTGTGATTCTTAACAGAAACATAAAATAGATATAAAATGAAAGAAATAAAGAGAAGCTCTTCCATGTGCCTGCCATTTTGTCTGGTAGCAAACAGAGACTGCTGTTTCACACAGCTTGGTTGGAGCCTTTGTTTCTCATCTGTTTCCCATAGTAGTTCCCTGTCAACTACCAGATCTTTAAAAAGAAAGTCACTTTTGTCCCTCTGATTCAGTGTTAGAGGCCTTTGTTGTGCCCTGAGTGTGGAAATGTGGATTTTTGCCTTGAAACTGGAAGCTAAAAAAAAAGGAAACAAAAAACAAAACACCAAAAAACCCGAAAGAACAACCCAAAAACTTTTCCAGAAATTAAACCACCCCAACTAGAGGATGTCTGGGATTTTTTATATCGTCTTTATATATGGACGGTTATGTGACCATGCTTTACAATGGTTTTATTTTAGTAAGCTTACTTCTTTTTATATGGGAGACCCCAAACTCTCAATAGGCTAAAACTCAGATATTTTGTCACAACTGGCTTAAGTAAAATTCAAGTTCCTGCAAAATACCATTTTCCCTGGAGAGTTCTTTCTGTCAATGGCAGTTAAATGAGTAATAGACAAAACAAGTGCTTCCAATAAGGTTGCTTGGGGATTCTCTCCACAGGCAATGTGAAATACAATGGGCTTGGGAATTTTGTGTTAATTCCTCTTTGAATAAGCATGATAAAACTGTGGGCCACTTATCAAAGCAGGAATTTCCCTCAGTGCAAATACACTTCCAGTCATCTCCCAGACAAACTGAAAGCCACAGGGGAGAGAGAGCAGTGTAGTTGGTGGGCAGAACACAGCCTCCCTTGCCCCCCACAGCTGCTGTGTAGGGATGGCCCAGGGTGAGGGTGCCCCGTGGCACACAGCAGTCACCCCACAGCTGTGCCATGGCTGGGGCTTTGCAGGGGCCTTTTGATCACAGCTATTGCAGCTTGAAGCAAGGAGTGGCTCACAGAGATGTGTATCTGCATCTCCCACACTTGCTCTGCTTTCTGGCTGTGGCAGGAGGGTGAAGGGGCACACTGGACTGCTTGGAAAAAAGAAACATTTGGTACAGAATGGAGAGAATCTAGGCAAAGGGACTGTCTTCTGTGAAAATGGGTAATGTAATGAGAGACAAGGGAGTCACTTTTACTGAACAAGCAGCTGGGACAAGGGTGTGATGAAAGAGATTAAATCCAAACCAGAGGCTTGTCAGGGAATCTTTGATCCTCCTCAGAGATCTGGTCTGTTTTCTCTGCAGACCCAAGCACCAAAGAGCTTTGTGTAAATAAAGAGCCATCTCCATTTTCCTGGGCATCAGGAGACTGTACAGTATTTGCAGGGAGAGAAACCACTAAAAACATTGATGGTAGAGTGTGTTTTTTTAATTTGGTTTGTCCCAGTGGGGTTGCAGTTTCCATTGTTATGCACTGCATTTAGCATTTGTGATCTATGACAGTTGTACAGTTTCAGTCCAGCAGAGTTTTGTCCAAATATCAGGTGATACTTAATGGATGTTTGAAATCCTAGAAGTATTTTTTCCCTGTATCTTAGGTTGACATTGCCATGCATATGCTTTTCCTCTCTCTTCAGGAACATCCTGATGATGTGGTATGATAGCATGTTCTGGTAATAGATTGGAATACTAAAACCACTTTTTTCTTTTTTTTTTTCTTTTCTTTCTTTCTTAGAGTGACACTCCATTAGTAAAGAAGATGATTTTATTCTTTGCCTCAGTTGGTCCTTTCAGGCATTTATCTAATAATATAATCAGCTATTGGATGACATTCCTTTCAGTCAGGCTACGTTCTTGCCTTTCTAAATTTAAAGCTTGGTCAGTGAGCACAGTCTCTGGTAGGAGCCCATCAGTCAACAAGTTTGTTAAAGGTGTGATGCTATCAGCAATTCAGTTTCATGATTTTCCCTATGCTGCAGTACTGTACAAGGAAAGCAAAGTAGCAGGGGAAAGTGTGTGTGTTAGGGAGGATAAGAGTAGAGAAGAAAGCTTTCTCATTCTCAAACAAATGGGAATTCCTTCTGATAACATGGGATTACAGTGGATTTACAACCAGGACATTGAGTTTTACTAAGTCGATGTATCAAAGCTTTTCCTCCCCATTGTCTGCTGGTTGAGTGACATTTGCCTATTCTGTTTCAGATGAGATGTTGAAAGTTGGTGTAGGACTTTGCTTCTCAAAGCTTGTAAAGTGACAGTGACTGCAAGGCTGGGGGCTAAAGGAAGGAGACCATATGCACAGTCTTTTTGTGCTGGGTAAGGAGAGGTTCTCTTGGGAGAGGAGAGACCTGGGAGGCACAGCACATGTAGCCAGGATCCTGCTCCTAGCTTCATACTGCTGTGTTTGGGGATGTGCCCACACGATGGACCCTCATATTAAAGCTCTGGCTGTTTATATTTGTGTGGCACAGTGCTGAGGTACTCACCCAGCATCATCCATAAGGTAAAGGAGGCTTGAGAGCATCCATTCTGACTAGAATTTATGGTGAGATCTTCATCAAGTCTGCACAAGGAGCTCCCTGCACTTTTCTGTTCTTTGGTTCCCAGGAGAGAATAGTGTGTTATATCCCACTGCTTAACTCTGGAAAGTTAAATTAAATGGACAACACAAAATCAAAAGACAAAATGACATTATTGCTAAGCTGTGCCTTTAGTTTCAGAGCTGCATGCTGTGGCAGATTGTGACTGCGCCTTTGTCCAACAACTTAGATTTAGGAGGCTAAATAGTGGGTATGTGTCCAGGGGAGCAAGGAGCTAGAGGTCAATGGCACTGATGTCACATTCACTTTGCCTCTGTAAGAGAATTAATTAGGCTTCATGCAGGCTTAAAATTGAAGGGTTGAAATAGTGAATGAAACCAGAATGAAAGGCACCACATTTTGCATATTTACTCACGTTTGCTGCAAATCTGATTGGGTAAAAGACAGGCCACATTCTCTCCCCTTTGAACCTAAGAATGGCTTAGGGAGTCAGAGCAGAGATTTGTCAATTCCAGTGTCTCATTCATGGTATGGGCTAATAGCAGAGCCCCGGGTAAAATGTTTAAATACTGGAGAAGCATACAATCTTGTTTTTCTCAGTATACCCTCCCAGTTTCTGGTAGTAGGAAGCTGGGGTCTTTTTTTAGCCAGAGATTGTGTCCTCATCTCCATGCTGAATATTTTTATGGAGTTTTGCAGGGCTCAAAGTAACTTCATTCAAAGAGATGTCTTTGCTCTTGAGGATGGGACACAAAAAGGCAGTAGAATACAAAATGACCAATTCACCATGAGCTGGTACTTACCAATTCTGTGTTGTGGAAATGAGTTTCACTTTTTTGGTGTTACTCGTGACTCTCACTTCATCAGTGTAACTCATTTTTTCCTACAGATGTAAGAAAAAAATTGGGCCTTTTTAGTATATTGTTTAACAGGCAATGCCTGCACACACAGCAAAACCTTTAGATTTAGCATGTGGTTTTATAGTCAGAAGCTATTAACCTCCACCTGTTCACAATACTTTTTTTCTCAGAAACTAAATTAAAATTAAAACCTCTTGAAGATTGCCAGTGAAGTTTGCAATTGGTATGAAGTGAGGATGAAGCACACTTTCCATCAAAAAATGGCAGCTTTTGGTACTTCAGGTTCTTCTCCTGACCAAGGATTCAATGGAAACAAAAATCTGCCAAGGAAACAACTCTTTGTATGAGTAACCAGAGTACTGGATATGTTCATACAAAACTTCTTACCAGAAGTATATTTGCTTAGTTCATGTAACCTTTCTAAAGGGAGGGACAGTAACTAATTTTGACAGAATACACAATTCCATCAAGACAAATACAAGGAGAAGCAACATTTTGTATTCCATAATTATGCAAACTTTCCTTTTGGCTGCATGTTATACATAATTCTGTGCGTGCCCAGAAAGAAAAAATCAGATAATCCTACACATGCCCCAAAGACCTTTCCTCTCCACCACCCCCCATTCCCACCCCCGATATGGGTCTTTTCCAGATGACTCTTCCAGTGACTGAAGGGACTACTTGTACACTGTGATTATTATGGCACAGGAGCACATTGTGCCTGTACCCTTGCCCTGTTTCCAGAGATTTCCTTTTACATCAGATTGCATGATTAGATTCCAGTAAAAATCCTCAGCCTCTGTATTACCAAAAGTTCTGTTCAGGTTTGAAATATAATTTTATCCTTTGTAGAAAAGCAGAATTTTCAGGAGCAATGTAACTCTATGATCTGATCTAATGATTTAGACTCACTGTTTTAGTAGATCACAAAAAAAAAAAAAATTGGCAGTATTCTCTCTTTGGTAATCCTTTCTTGGAAAAAGTAAGCTTCTTAATAAATCTTGGTAGTCATGGATGGAAATTCACCAATGGCAACAGTGTTTATTGACCTTTCCAAAGTGCTAGATTCAATTAGATATTAATTAATACAACTGTGTATAGATTAGTCCAGTCAGCTCTTTTTCTTGTTTTTGTGGGGGAGATTCCCAGCTCCTTTTAAGCTTGACTGGTTGTTCACTGTACAGGACAAGTTTGCACTTCAGTGTGCAGTGTGAACGCACCGAGCCCACTCAGATACTGGGATCAGTTTAATTGTAGCAGTGTGGAGATGAGCAGAGGGCTTTCCCAGCCTTCTTGGCTGGCTGGTCTGCATCTTGACCTTGCCCAGCATTTGAGCAAGCTCGTGTAAATCCAGCTCAGCTCCACAATGCAGCAGTTTAGTGGTGCTCGATCCTTTGCTTATGTGCTTCTTCAGTCCGCCTGCTGAGGGAGCACCTTGCACCAAAGAAAACATGAGTTTTCCCTGTATACTTTTCTGCTTCTTCCATGCTTTCAGTGTCATGCCACAAGCAGCTGTAGTTTTATCCAGCTGTATCATTAGAGCAGTGCAGCTATGGAAACCAGACTACAACATTTAGGAAGTCTTGCTAACTAACTTCAGTCTTATGGTGGACTTTTATCTCTACTCCCCATATAAAGGGGAGTACGGAGTGGGACACAGAAAAATATCTGATGTTACACCAAAATGAGATATTCAAACCTTTAGTTGCATTGACATAATTATTATGAACAATTACCTATGAAATTGCTTATGGTGCCTTTTCAGGATGTTTTTTTTCCTTTAGTAACACCATTTGAAGCTGTAAGAATAGCTTTTCATATTTAAAAATACTGGCTGGAGCTATATGCCCACACACCCTAATACCTACAAATTAGTATTTCCACAGAGGTTTATTTATTCCTAGTGATACAAACATATAATGTATTAAGGGCTACCAAAACTGATAAAGTACTTTAAGTAAGATGCTTTTGTTCAATTATTTCTTTCATCTGTTCAAAACACACATCTCCAGTGCTTTGATGGACATTTTTTTGCAACTGAAAATCTTCATGTGTGGGTGTTGTAGAGGCTGCACAAATGTATACCAAGGCACTTACTAATATGTACAGTGCTCAGAACGATAACAAAGAAATCAGTTTGACATCTCATTCCCCAGAAGACCATACTCTTAAAAGTTCTAGGATGTAAGTTCAAAAATCCTCAGAAATTTCTCACCACAATTTGTGGCAAGTCAACTGTGTGAATGTGAATATACAATGTAGATCCCTGTGAGCCATTCAGCCTCCCTGGATTCTCTTCACACGCCATGAAACACTAATTTAGATTTTCCTAGCTTCTTTCTTGGAGGGTTAGATTAGTGAATTAATTAAATCTGTTGGTATTTGGAATATCATTTTTCAGAAGGGATATTGGACAAAACTCCACTAGAAGGTTATTGTATTTCTGAAATAGGTTACCCAGAGAGGTGCTGAAATCTGCTCACTTGAAACTTTTCAAGGCTTGGCCAAGTCTTGGCTCTGCTGAAATACTGCCTTTCTTTCCACTGGTGTTTTCTATTCTTATATGCAAAATACACTGCTTTTCCCTTGATGCATATATACCATAATTTTTGGTATTTCCTGTAGTTTAATACCAGGCTTGACCAGTGTAAAAATTTAGTCTAATCATCTGCATTACACAGACTGCAGAATTTTACCAGGATTTCCTGCTAAATGCTGTCTTGTAGTCAATTGGCTGTGTGCACTGTAAGGAGGAAATTCAGTCTTGCTTTAAGGATTTTGGGTGGTAGTGCATGTCCTAGAAATGTTAAGGGTTGACCCAACAGAGAATTATCTGTACAGCTGCTAATCTGAAGTTTGTCACCAGGATTTTTCAGCTTTTATGCATTGGTTTCTCTAGTAGCTAATAAAATCTTCCTCTACAATGTTTACAATCCAAGACATTGCTTAGCAAATTTAATTCCACTAATTCCTATTTATAGGAATGCTTTTTTTTTTTTTTTTTTTTTTAATTGATACAAGGCTACAGAAGGTTAGTTAAGGGACATTGTTTCTGTCTACTGCTGTGGTATGAAGCAGTAAAGCAGAATTCTTGAAAAAGTATTTACATATATATGTATTTTAAACAGCTGTGGCCTCAGCGGGGACTTTAGGGCACATTCTTTGGAAAAAGATCATCAGTTTAGTTCATTTTCTACTCCTCACATTGAACAAGGTTAAATTGTACTCCTCATCTCTTGACATCCCCTTTTTTGACTAAAAATATCTTCATGGCAGAGAGCATGATTCTTGTTTCCTTATGAAATCACTCAGTGCCCCTTCAGTTGCTATCAGATGGGTAAGGGGTGCAGTTTGCAGAGAAAAACCTTCAGAAAACAATTACAGAATCGCAGAATAGTCTGAGTTGGAAGGGACCCAGAAGGATCATTGGGTCCAACTCTTAAGTGAATGGTCCTTACAGGGACCAAACCCATGACCCATTATTAGCACCATGCTCCAGCCAGCTGAGCTAATCTGACCAACTGTTGATGGCTATAGATTAGAAAAAGTGTATAGTAAAAGTAACCGGAGAGAAAGCATTCCAGAATTAAAACCAGATTTTTTCATTCTATGTTTTCTCAACCCACCCAAAATGTGAATCTCTTTGTGGCCTTTCCTAATCTGCCTGAATCAAAATGTGTGTAAACATAATTCCTGATGTGATGCCAATGATACTGCCAAACATTACCATTTTGAGGACTACCATGGCCATATTGTTGAGGGTATCATCTCATACATTGGTTCACCTAACATGTAATCTACAGTGTGGGTCAAACCCAAGGCTGCATTACTGGAGCCTTTCAAGATCCCACAAACCAAAACAAACACTTAGACTGACAGGAATCAGTTGTGCTGTGAAAAATACTGTAATGCTGGGGAGGGGTAAGGACAAATCCAGACATGGATGTGATACCTCGGGGCGGGGGGTGGGAGTTACACACCAGTGTTCAGTGTTGTGTTGCTGTATTGTGACGGAATAATGAAAGCTCAATGATTCATTTTTTCATTGGTTAAGCCTACTGTCATTTGATACCATGATGGAGAGATTTCTGCAGGGGAGGGGTTGAGCCCTGTGAAACCTCAAAGCACTTTCTTTCCATTGTGGGCAGCTCAGTTAAGCTCTTATTAAACTCAGCTTTTTCTAATTTTGTAATTCACCTCCAGACATTTGCTTCTGCTCCAAACACAATATTAGCTGTAGATGTTTGTCTGTGTTTGTGGTGTGGGTTGTTTCATTGTTTGTTGTTGTTTGGTTATCCTTTTCTACTGTCAGGTATCAATTAAATATTTTATCTTTCTTTGGCTGTAAAATAGTTTGCTGATCACCAGACTAATGTTCTTGAATTCAGAACTTAATTGAGGTTTACTAGTGAAAAAGACATGTATTTGTGTACATTGGAAGTAATGTGTTCTTATTGTAACTTTTGTTTACATACAATGATCCATAAGCTGTATAAATCTTCTGGCACTGAAGATAAAGTTAGTTGAAGCAAATTCATTTCAGTATTATTTCTTAATCCACCAGAACGTGCTTCCCTTTTCCTAGAGTAAAGCCCTTTTAAAGTCAGTTGCTTGAAATGTATGAAGTGACAAACTGCAGATAGCAAACTGAGCATTTGTTTGAGTTCATGCTTATTACAGCAGTGTTCTGGAAACTGTTTGTGCTTAGGCTTTTAACAAACTCCCTCTAGAGATCAATTAACATGATTTGTCTAGTTACTATGGATAAGAGGTTTTGGGGGGTTGTTGTTGAAATGTTTTGTTAAAGTGAAAGAGCCTTGAATGCTTTTATTCAGGCAGAATAGAAAGCAAATGGGAAGCAGAACACAGAACCTCCAAGGAAAATTTATAATTGCAATGGCGAAAGGACTCTGCAACATTGCCAGGTCTTGTAGGACAATTTTGTCTGTGTGTTTTAGGCTTGTTCACAGGTAGCCCAGAATGTAGGTCAGCAGGGGAAGATGTGTAAGAAGGAGGATAAGCAGCGATAATACTCTTGACAAAGTTTTCTCACTATAAGGTTTCAGTATAATCAAAACCAGTTTAGCATTTGAGGAAAAGCACCATGAAATGGAGTAATGGAATTAGCTTTTATGTTTTTCCAGGAACCTAAACCACATTTCCTGTCACGACTGTATATTATTAATACAAGGCATCTGCTAAGTCGGAGCTGCCCTAAAATGTGCACACATGCAATATGTCTGGTTCAAATAACTATTTTTTACATTTGTGGTAAAAAACTAAAGCAAGATGCTGCCTCAATCCATCATAAAAAAAAGAGTATGATTTGGAATACTGGAAGTTTTCAGCGCGGTCTCACAGACAGATAATATAATTCTATTAATTTAGCTGTTACAAGACTGTTAGTGCCTGCATTTTTACGTCTTTCTTCCCTTTCATTTTGTATTCTGTGGTTGCAGCAATTAGTTTCCAGTCACAGAGGGAAATGAGCAGCTATCCTGAAACTCCCTCCATTTCCCAGCCCCCTGTCATTTAGAACTGGGTGTAGAAAGTTGTTTGTTGTCTCATTTTGGTGGTGACACATGTCATCTTTTCTCATGTTGTAACCAGCCTCCACAGGCTTAAGGCAAAGAGCATGAAGTCTGCTAATGAAATGGGATCATTGCAGGAATATAATGTCCAGAATACGATTTCCCAGGGGATTAATGCCCTATGCAGAGATTTTTCCACATTAATACCCATTCTGAAAAAATTCTATTACTGCATTTCCTTATAGATTCCTTCAACATACACCAAGAATGATTGAGACTTACTCTGAGAGCCAGACTAGTCTGGAAATCTGGCACCAAGTCCTGGACTGTGAATCAGAACAAGACAACTCAGGAATTCTTGTGTAGTTTCCCTAGCCCTCTCCCAAAGGCCTGTGTGGAAGGGCTCTGCATAGTGTCAGAGTTATCCATCCCTGTGTGCTGCTCCTGTCGCGTTGGTCTCTTCAATAGTGGGAGAGCGTATCAGAAATCCACTTGGTTTTGTTAAATGGCTTCCCAGAGGCCTCACAGATGGCCATAACTTCAGCCAAGTGTAGATGTAAGCTGACATAACCTGAGAGCTCTGATGTGGAGATCAGTTCCCTTGTACAGCTGGTCAGCTGGTTTTCCAGCCCTCACCAATTCATTTTTTGCTGACACCACCCCAATCTTCTTCCTCTCATGCTTGTGGTGCCAGTGGTGCTTGACCACCTTAGCCTTGGTCTTTTCTCTGTCCTTTCTAAACAGCTCCAACTATTTCCACAAATTGTGCCATGAAAACAATCCCTCCAGCACTTTAAAGGAACTGTTCTTAGTGAAAAATGAAACCATACTAAAACAAACAATTTGTGAAGCCTCTCTTCTGCCCTTTAAATTATTGAGCTTCCTCTTTTTTCATCCTTGGTCTGATCCCTTGGATGTGTTATATCTAATTTAGGGATTCTGAGATTAAAAGGAAAAAAGTCTTAGATAGTTCATGTCTGCAGTGCTTTGCAGGTTTACCTCAGAGAGCATCTGAATTTGCATGTGCTAAAAACCCTTTTACAGTATCATCAAGTGACATTTCACATCAGAGGGAGTAACCTGCCAGTCCAGCTGTACAGCTGATTTGAGTCCTGAATATTTTGGCTGTAAAATAACAATGATATTTTATAACCTATTGTTTAGAAGCAGATTGGAGGATCTGAAAGCTAAGCTGGGTGTTTTAAGGTTGGGACATCTACCAGGATAAAGATTTTGCCATTAGAGTTAATTAATAATTTCCTTGGTTGGTGAACCAAAACCAAATCCTGCTCACCCAGTTCAGATTGTGTAAAAAGAAAATATTGTTTGTTTAGAATGTAGTCTCCAATGGGGCTAATTGTTCTTTATGTTTCAACCATCACATTATAATCCTCTTAAGAGAAAAGAAAGAAGAAATGTTCTCATTAAATTCTGAAACAGGCATTTTTTCTGACAAGTTGCTCTTCCTTTGAAGAGGCTAATATTCAATGGTAGAAATTATAAAGAATAAATAAAAAAGCTTTGTACAGAATGATTTACTTAAAATTACACTGTCAAAGAGCTTTTCATAATAATTAAAAAAATTCACAATTTTTGTGATGAAAACACTATTGAAACTGCAACCTGCTTACTCACCTGGTGGTATTTTCATGTTCTTACTTAACGAACACACTCTGTGTTTTGTTATTGTAAGGCTGCCTGGGAGAGCTGGGCTGGTAGCATTGACTCTTTCCTCAAAGACAGAAGTCTCAGTTGAGCAAATCAGTTCCATTCAGCAATGAAATTAAAAAAAAAAATTGAGCATGCTCTCAAGTTCCATTAATTCAAATGATTTTCTAGCCTGGAGACTAAAGGGTCCCTCATACTTTGCTCTTGGTTTTTTTTTGCAGTAGGACGAGATGTTTTGGGTACAGTGCCTGTGTGTCAGGGTGATGGGAATCCTCTCCTTAGTAGCTGTGTACACACAGTTCTGCCTCCCCTCTGAGAGCAGTGTGTGTTGATATTCATGGGAGAATGAACTGCTTGGATGTACCAGAGTTACTTCTTATACAGGACAGAGCAAAGTCTAACACCTTCAAAATCAAATTGTTCTGGTACCATGCCAGTTCAAACATGAACTCCCTTAGAAGGTAGACATGGCCAAATGAGGCTCGTGTGGACCATTATGAACCTGGACTTTTTCTCTCAAAGAGTAATTTCATCATTCCTGGAATCCCATCATATAAGTGTCCCTGATGAAATGTACCTCTTGGCTGCCAGGTGAAGAAATAACTTTCCTTAGTCAAGGGCTATCTGTCCAGATGAAGGAAAGCAGATCCATACTTACATGTATGAAACACTGTAATTTAGACCTGTATGATGTTCCTACCTGAACACATGGAAAAAAACTTCCTTCTCAGAACTAGAAAAAACTTGTCTTAGCTGGGATATAATTAATCTGGAGAAGTGTAGTTTGAAGTAGGAAATAGTTATGCTCTTCTCCAGGCCTGCTTGCCGGCCAAAGTGTTACTGAGGGGCAGAAAATGTCCCAGAGAAGTTCATGTCCAATTCTGGTGGTGGTGTGCTTATAGACTTATGCCAGTTGTATGAGGGCAGTTGTAAAACTAAAAGGTGATTGCACCAATTTGACTGCAGTCCCCTGAGCAACGTGCCCATGTTTTAAATAAGCTTCCCTGTGCCACTGGCTCCTGCTATGTGCTCTCCCTCAGCTACAGCATTTCTCTGTTGCTCATTCTGCTCCCAGCCTTGCAGTTTGTCTCTGTGGGTAACAGGTCTGCATCCACAGGCTGCTGCTGTGTCTTCTGTGAGTTCTACATTACTGCTAGTCTTATACCTTAAAACAGGAGCCATTGCATTTCTTTCTCATCTATGTCCTTTTCCAGGCTGACTTACTTTCCATGTAGGTTTCTAATACAGCTACTACCTGGCATTGGCAAGATACCACAAAGGCTAGAAAAGGTATTGCAAAGGGTACAGCAGGGTACCAGGGTTGCTCACTCTACACTTTTTAAATCCAGTCCAGCCCTGGTGATGGGGATCTCACCAGCAGAGACATGCTGCCACTAGGGTTAGGGTTCAGAGAGCTGCAGAGCCTACAGCTCCAGGGCCATTGTCCCTTGCAAAAGGCATTGCAAGGGAATCATGGCAGGGTGCCAACGTTGCTGTCTCCATACTTTTTAATCTGGGCCACCTATGGCGATGAAGATCTCTGCCACAGTGCCAAGCTGCCAAAAGGGTTAGAGTTAGGATTAGATTTAGGGTTAGGGTTTGGAAAGTTAAAGAACCTGGAGCACTTAGGACACTTGGGATAGAAAAGGCATTGCAAGGGCATCATGGGATGGTGCCAGCATTGCTGTCTCCACCCTTCTTAATCTGGGCCACCTATGGCGATGAGGACCTCTGCCACAGTGCCAAGCTGTTGCTGGGGTAAGGATTGAGAGAGTAAAAGAGCCTGCAGCTCCAGGCACACTGGGGCTGGAAACAGCAAGCCAAGGCAATCCAGGCAGGGCCCCAGCTTTGCTGCTCCTGCATCATTCTAGTCTGAACCACCCATGGTGATGTGGACCACAGTCCCAGAGACAACATGCCATTAGGCTTAGGGATGGGGTTGAGAGAGGAAAAGAGCCTAGAGCTCGGGGACACAGGGGCTGGAAAACACATGCCAACAGGATCATGGCAGGGTCACAACATTGCTGCCCCCAGACCTTTAAAATTAAGCCCATACAAGTGGATGGACACTTAAACTGCAGACCCAAACTTGTTTATTAGTTAGGGTGGAAAAAACCAGAAATTCTGAAATTAAGTGAAAACAACTAAATGGAATGATGAATGGAATGATGTGAAGAGCAATGAAATGAACTGAAACTTAATGAAATGATACTCATTGAAATAGTGGTATCTCATTTCCTTTCATGGAAATGAAGAATTTCCATGAAAGGAAATGAAATGAGAAATCAAGGAAAGAAGTGAAAGGACAAGACAGGAAAGGAATTATAATAAAATGAAATAAATCTTTTAAAAAATGACAATGCTTGCAAAACGTTAAATTAATGAAATGGATTGGAATGAAGTTGAAGTACAGTGAAATTAATAGAAACTTCATTATACTCATTGTAATCTGCAGATTTCATTTTCTTTCATGAAGTGTCGAGATTTCATTTCATGAAAGGAAATGAAATGAGAAATCATGAAATGAAGTGAAAGGAAAAGACAGGAAAGGAAATATAATGAAAGGAAGTGAAATTGAAAAACATAAAATTACTTATGAAAAGGAAAACTATTGAAATGCAATGGAAGGAAGTAAAGTGTAGTGAAAGGAGCTGAAACTTAGTAAATGATACTCATTGAAATCTTGAGATTTCATTCCCTTTCATGAAATGAAGCATTTTCAGTTTTAAATACCAAGATTTCATTTTTTTATCATTTCATAAAGTATATAGTTTTATAAAGTTTTGTTTCATTTCTCTGCACTTCATTCCAATTCATTCTTCATTTCATGAAAGGATGTGAAATCTTGCAAGATCAATGAGCACCAATTTAGGAAGGTTTGGTCCATTTCCCTGCTCTTCATCCTGTCATCCCATGCCATTGTTTTCACTTTGTTTCAGAATTTTCTTTTTTTTTTCTTTTTTTT
>VXAC01001410.1:200523-243346 GCA_013399225.1 Rhipidura dahli
CATATAATTTCATCACTTTCTTCTGTCTCTGTTTGATTTACTTCCCTGATTTTGAGATTTCAATGAGTATAATTCTGGCAAGTTTTGGTCCTTTTCACTGTACCTCATTTCATTCCAATCCATATTGTTGTCTTCACTTAATTTTCAAATTTCCTTTTTTTTTCCTTTCAGTTGCATTTTATTTGATCATATCTCCTTTCCAGAGTGTTTGTTACACTTTTTATTTACAACACAGTGTGGAGGCAGGTGCAGACTGATCTAAGTGTGCCTAAGTGTAAAGGGAATGGGACCTTGCAGCCATAAGGCTACAAATACTACAGGTAGTCAAGGAAAAATGCATGACTGTGGCCACAAATAAAATTGCACGAACTGGAGTATTCAGGGAATTTTTAACACCTGACTTGCAGTAGAGCTTAGGAGGAACAATTTGCAATTAAGGCATCATTGACTAGGCCCCACATGCTCATGGAATGAAACAGACCTTGAGGAGAGAGCAGCCTGGAAAACAAGGGAAATGCTGGAATTGCTCATGAAACAAAGATGAAGCAAAATCCATTCATAAAAAGTTTCAGAATGTATCCAATCCATTTAGAAATGTTTGTCAGAAATATTACTTCTACCAGAAAGCTAATATAAAAGACTTAAATCTAGATCTTTTCTGATTGCTGTGAGGGAGGAGTTCCTGCATCCTCTGTTGATTCTTTCTGAATAACTGGCTACTCAGCAGGGCTGGATTGGCTCCATTCATGAACAGCCAGTTCCACTGAGTCCTCCTAGTTTCAGAGACCTTAAAAAGACAAAAGAAAAATACTCTGCCAAATAGAAATAATCAACCTGGAATGTATTCCCACTCTTTCACAAGGATCTTGCAAACAACACGAATTAAGGGATGAATCGGTAAAACAGAGGTGGTTTTGATAGCTGAAATGATTCTTGACTGGCTGTTCATATGGCAAAGTGATGTGAAGAGATGGAAAGTTCAGAAAATCTGCTCACCAGACAGTGAGAGAGGCCATTCTGTCTGAATATGTCAATTATCTTCTAGTAATCTGAGGGGGTTTTTTTTCTGCTACTTTTAATCTGTTCACCAAACTGATTAAAAAGACAATGTTTTCAGGAATATAGCTGTGGATTAAATATAGATGTGCCCAGATAGGAGTAATATCTTATGCCACTGAAAAAGATGTGTATAATGCCATATAATAGAATGAAATTTGTATCTAATTTACAACTTCAGTATAAATAAATTTAAAGCACCTTTTGCATCACTTACATTTTGTCAGCTATTTTCCCTGTTTGAGGTCAGGTGGGAGTCTTGCCATCATTTGTAGAAATGTAAATTATAACAGAGTAAAACAGCTGTGATCTGCTCTTTTTTCTGAGTTTCATTCCACTATTACTTAAAATATTGTAAGAAAAGTAGTACCTATAGTAGGCGTTTTTGAAAAATTCCTTCTCTCATGTCTGGAGTGGACCATGCCCATGGATGACTGTGATACACAAATACTGAGGTGCTTGAATACTCCAGTAGTGGATTATCCACTTCTTTGCTAGGATTCATGGGAGGTGTCATTACGATGTCTAAGGTATGTAGGCATTGACTTACCAACCCCTTAACTCCCATGATTTCACACCTAAAGTTGGACAAGTTCTAAGGAGTATTGTGAGAACAAAAACCCCACCTTTGTGTTTAATAGCTGACTACTTAGAAACTAAGAGTCAAACATGATTAACTATGATTCAGACACAATCAAGGTAGCACAGTTGAACTTCAGCCCAGCTATGGCCACCATACACAAGTGGTTTCTGCATCCATGGTGAGAGCAAGGGTGTAAAACCTCTCTTACAATAGTTGTTTCATGGGAGGGAAGAATGGGTAATCAGTAAAGAAATCCTCTAAAGGGCTCTGACCAGGAGCTGTAGTTTTCAGGGCTTCAGTTAAGAAAAGCAGGTAGTGTATCAATGAGGATGCCTCTGAATTGTTCAGCATGAATCCAACATTGAGTTGCTTAATTACAATAGTGTAATAATTTACTGTATGTTTTCCAAAAGCAATTTTATGAATCCCCAAACAAAAGAGTGAAGGTAATTTTGCAACCTCAGAGCATGAAGTAAGTTCTCAAACTTGTAAGGGCTTCATTAAGCATGCACAGAAATAGTAACTTCGTGAATTGCAAGGCTCTCTAGATAAACAGTATCTACATAAATATGGCTAAAGGTGATGAGGAAAAAAATGCTTGGCACTTCACAAAATTCCCGTTTCAGGGTTGGGAGTCAGAGGAGAGAGGACCCTGTAAAGATGGGATTCTCTAATGTTGCTGACTTAGTGTCATGTTCACTTTTCATTAAGCCAAGCCAAACAAGACAAAAAGGGTAAACTTGCACATTGTCTCCCTGAGTGCATAACTCCATGCTTGAAATCTCCAGACAGAGGGTTCATGTTAACCTTAGTTGTGTAATTTTTTAACTTTAAAAATTTTTAACTTAAAAAAAACTTAAAAAAATTTAATTGGAAGACACACTTGGCTCTCTTTGTACATACCATACCTTCCATATTTTTCAATCTTCCCATTTTAATACTGCTGGTTTGCTATACAGAGCTTTCTTATCATACTGGTGATTTCTCCAAAATATACATAGCTTATCTTCCTGTCTGCTTCTGAATTTCTAACCTGCAAACCCTCAGTAGGTGCTAATTGTGTCCCTTCATTTAGATGCTGCATGCAGGGGGCATTACTGCGTGATTTCCAGAGGGTGAATGAAAACAAGAGTCAGTGCTATGAGATCTCAGCCTGGGAGGGAAAGCTCTAGGGCATGTAATCCTCATGGGGACTTTATATTAAAAAATAAAACCAGTGAGAAGCCCTATGCTTTAGCCTGCTTGAGGAATCTGCTGCTGGGTTAATATATACTCATTCTGATTTCTTAACCTTACGTGAAACAAACTACAATTGCAAAAAAAATGGTTTCCTTAAAAACATGATTTTTGCTTTATTTTCCCAGCTGCAAAATGCCTCATTTGCCCACTTCATTGCCTTTTACAACCCCCACCTTGACTTTTCCCCATGGGCATGATGAGACCCTAGAAATAACTAGGCTCTACTCAGCCCTGGTGAGGCCTCTTCTGGAGTGTTGTGTCCAGTTCTGGGTGCCTCAGTACAAGGGATATATGGAACCCCTGGAGGGGGTCTAGAGGAGGGCAACAAAGATGATTAAGGGACTGGAGCATCTCTTATGAAGAAAGGCTGAGGGAGGACCAGGGCCTGTTCAGACTTGAGACGACTCAGAGGGGACCTCGTCAATGTCTGTCAGTGTCTGAAGTGGGGGTGTCAAGAGGATGGACCAGGCTCTGCTCAGTGGTGCCAGGGAATAGGACAAGGACAATGGGCAGAAACTGATGCGCAGAAGTTCCACCTGAATATGAGGAAGACCTTCTTTACTGAACAGGTTACACTGGAACAGATTGCCCAGAGAGGTTGTGGAGTCTCCCTCACTGGAGTTACTCAAGAACTGTCTGCATGCAATCCTGTGCCATGTGCTCTGGGATGACCCTGCTGGAGCAGGGAGGTTGGACCAGATGAGCCACTCTGGTGCCTTCCAACCTGACCCGTTCTGTGATTATGTAATAAAGAGTTTTGTAGAAGCTCATCTTGCATAGAAAGGTGTTATGGGTTAACCCCGACATGACAGGCAATAGTAAGGGCCTCTTTAAAAGGCCTCCTGTTACCTCTGTTCTCTTTCATTCTGGATTTTTTTTTGCTTAAGTTCCTGATAACCACATCTCAGCTGATCACTTAAGAAATGGAGACTTTGACCAAATGGCATTAGAACTTTACAGTCAAAACCTAACACTTTCAGCTCAGGTGCTATGCCAGCTTCAGAAGTAACAGAAGTTTAAAAAAGGGGACATGAGCATCTGTCAGGGACAGACTCTCTGCCAGTGATGCCAGACCCAATCTGCAAGATGTCTGACCTTCTGTTCATGGAGGCGGGGCGGGGACGACACTCTGTAGCCATTCTGGAAAGGAGTAAGCTTGGTGCAAGCCTTCAAACAGAAGTGATGCTCCTAATTTGTCCCAAGAAAACATCTCTGCCATCACAAATCATCATTCTGCCCAAGGCTGATTGTTAATTTTGGTCTCAGAGAAACCTGCCACGTGTACACAGAGTAACACTGCTTTCTTCTCAAAGAGCAGATGCTTTGATGAGGTGGCCAGGCCTGTGTAGCTGCTGGGACACAGGGCAAGAGACATTTAATAACCATTACCTCCTTGCTGATCAAATGACAAGTAGGACTTTCTGCTGCCATTTTTCTAGAGTTTTTTCTCCCAGATTCCACTGCTGCCTGTCAGTGATTATAGGAGTAGTACAACCTGCTTTTTATTCATACCATCTAAAATCATGAGGGCTGTGTCAATGCATAGGTGTTTTGCCAGTGATGTTCAGCAGCTTAGCTTACAGCTACTCTTGCAAACTCATTCACTTGTATAATAGAAGATCATTTGAATAAGGGTGGGGGGAAAGAAAAAATCATCTAATGCAGAATTCCAGACAGTGATATCTTCCAGCTGGGGCTGCTGTCAAGAGTCTGTCAGTGTTCCCGCTCCCTGGGCTTGGCAGTGACCCTTGAGGAAGGGTGAATGCTCACCTGGTGTCAGACCATAAAGGGATTTTGAATGTCACCACATAACTAGCGACAAAGATGTTCTTTTCACAGTAACGTGATGTAAAAGCTGTCCCTTGCTGTAACTGTTCCCTTTTTACAGCCGGCATACTGTTGGTGTTATGCAGCCATCTAGAGGGCCTGGTGGCTGTGCCGACTTCAGACAGATGACCAGAAACCACAAAACTGCAGGAAAACACAAACTCTGCTGACCCTTAGTGGCTGTAATTTGGCTGCAGGGCTTTGGAAATGTTTTTACAAGTTCAGAACTGCTCTTTTGGTTATGCAGTGTGTTGTCATTTTTTTATGGGGGGGGGTTGGTGGGGGAAGATACTGACTAACCTGATGAAGGCAAAAAACTGGGGGAGCACTGTAAGCAGAGAATAACATCTGGGCATCACAGAGGAGAACGTCCCTAACCTTGAGATTTTACAGCAGTTCCACAGAGCAAATGCAATTCATACATCTAGGGGCTATCACAATTGACACTGTAAACTGAAGGTGAGTCATTCTCTGGCAAAGAGAGACAGAAAGAAAAAATGGAGGCAAAAGGCAAAAATTATTCAAGACCATCATGGGCTCTGAGGGACAGATTCAGTTACTGGAGATGTTAGAAGGTGCATGTCTGGTTCAGATAGGGAAGACAATTCCTTGTGCTGATGAGACTGATAACTGACTGGAGCAGACTGGCTGGAAAATGGCCCTGTAAAAAAGGGATCCAGGGGTGCTGGTTGACAGCCAGCTGAACACGAGCCAGTGTGTGCCCAGGTGGTCAAGAGGGCCAGTGGCATTGTGGCCCGTACCAGCAACAGTGTGGCCAGCAGGACCAGGGCAGTGATTGTCCCTCTGTGCTGGGCACTGGTGAGGCCACACCTCGAATGCTGTGTCCAGTTCTGGGCCCCTCACTGCAGGAAAGACATTGAGGGGCTGGAGCATGTTCAGAGAAGAGCAATGGAGCTGGGGAAGGGTCTGGAGAGTAAGTCCTGTGAGGAGCAGCAGAGGGAGCTGGGGTGTTTACCCTGGAAAGATGATGCTCAAGGGTGACCTTATCACTCTCTACAACTTTGCCTAAAAGGAGGCTGTAGCCAGGCAGGGGTCAGTCTCTTCTCCCAAACATCTCTTGACAGGATAAGAGAACACAGTCTCAAGCTCCACCAGGGGAGGTTCAGGTTGGACATTGGGAAGAATTACTTCATGAAATGGGTGGTTAAGCATTAGAACTGGCTGCCCAGAGAGGTGGTGGAGTCACCCTTCCTGAAAGTGTTGAAGAAATGACTGGATGTGGCACTTAATGCTATGGTTTAGTTGACATGGTGGTATTCAGTCAAAGGTTGGACTCAATGATCTTGGAAGTTTTTTCCAACCTTAATGATTCTGTGATTCTTTGATTCTGTGCCTTCACATGGAGTATAAGATAGAAGCCTGGCTTTCAAAGATCTGGAAACAGGAATTTGAGCATGCAGCCAGGTGATCAGGGGAACAGAAATACTATTTTGTAAGAGGAACCTAAAGATCTAGCAAGAAAAGGTCCAGTAGCATATGAAATGTTTCCCCCTGTTAAAACATGACAGCACTGTTCTCAGCAACAGAGAAGGTTAAAAGTCACATGGTGCAAGATCAGATGAGCATAGATTGCTCAGACCTTTGGGTTTGGAAAGTCAATGTGCTTTTAACTCTGGGAAGAGTGATGTCAATCAGTCATGTCCACAGTGCCAGGAGAAGGAAGCCCTTGCTAAAATTCAGGTTGATCCAAGAAGTAGTTGTCACCACCAGCACTTCCAGCCCCATACTCCTGCTTTGGTGTGGCTGTTCAGACCTGCTAATTTATCAAAGTGCATCGTGATAATGGTAAAAACAGTGTCCCAGCATAAGTGTGCCTTGTACTCCGGTGAGGGTGGGTGAGAAGGCTGTGAAAGGCTGTTACGGGCACCTTGTAGCTGTGTGTACACCCTGTAGGTATGTATGTATCCTGTAAGTGTGTGTACACCCTGTGGGTGTGTATGTACCCCTACAGGTGTATGCACACCCTGTGGCTGTGTATGTGCAGCCTGTAGCTGTGCATGCACGCCCTGTAGCTGTATGTACACCCTGTAGGGGTGTATTTACACCCTGTAGGTGTGCATGGACGCCCTGTAGGTATTTACACCCTGTAGATGTATGTACACCCTGTGTGTATGTACACCTTGTAGGTATGTATTTACACCCTGTAGGTGTGTATATGTATGCCCTGTGTGTATGTACACCCTGTACGTGTATATGAACGCCCTGTAGGTGTGCATTTACACCCTGTAGCTGTATGTACGCCCTGTAGGTGTGTATTTACACCCTGTAGGTGTATTTACATCCTGTAGGTGTATGTACGCCCTGTAGCTGTGTGCACACCCTGTAGGTGTATTTACACCCTGTAGCTGTATGTACGCCCTGTAAGTGTGTAGTTACACCCTGTAGGTGTGTATGTACACCCTGTAGCTGTATGCACGTCCTGTAGGTGTGTATTTACGCCCTATAGGTGTATGTACATCCTGTAGGTGTGCATACACGCCCTGTAGGTGTGTGTGTACCTCCTGCAGGTGTAGTTACACCCGGTAGGTGTGTGTACCCCCTGTAGCTGTACGCCCGCCTGTAGCTGAGCGCACACCCCGTCGGTAGGCGGGCGGGCTGCAGCGCCGCCCAGCGTTCGGCCGCGGGCGCGCAGGGCCGGCAGCTCCGCCCCGCTCCCTCTGCTTCCCTCCCTCCCTGAGCGGGGCGGCCGCAGCCCGTAAAGGGCCGGGCGGGAGCGGGCGCGGGGTCGCCCCTGTGGCGGGAGCGGCCGGGAGCGGGGCCGCCCACTCGCCTGTGGGTGTGGAGCCTCCGGTCGGCCCGCCCGAGGCTGCGGCTGCCGCTCCTTCCTCTCCCGGCGGCACAGCCCTCCTCAGGTAAAGGGGGTAGCGGCGCTTCCCCTCCCCTCCCTTTTGTCCCGGGTCGGCGGGAGCAGCCGGGATCCAGCCCTGGTTCTGTCCCGAGGGTCCGCCAGCTGTGGGCCGTGTTGAGCCCTTGGACCCGGGGCCTTTGCAGCCGGCGCGGCCGGGCATGGCTCGCCTGCCCTCCCGGCAGCTGCGGGCGGAGCGGGACCGCCTCCCAGCCCGAGCCCGGCAACGCGGGGTCCTGGAGCCGCGGTGCCCGTGCCGGGTGTCCCGCTGCTCGGTGCCTGTCTGCCCTCCGCCGGGAAACAGCTCCCGTCCTCTCTTTCCCCGCAGGTAGGCGGCCGGCGGGAGCAGCTCCCGTGCCGATGCTGCTGCCGGCCTGGGAACTGTGCCTCTACGGGCTCCTCACCGTGGGCTCCCACCTCTACGCTTTCTATGAAGCGCACCAAGTGTCTCGAAGTAAGTGTGCGACGTGGGCGGGCTCGCTCGGACACAGCTTCCCGCCCGTGGCTGGCCAGGCTGTGTGTTCGGTGTGAGTTCTCCTCTCTGGGTTGGTTTCTACTTTGTTCCTCTACGAGGAGCTCCTGTGTTCTTCCCAGCTGCCAACCTGCCCTGTGGGAGGAAGCAGTAGGCAGATGCCACCTGGGCAGAGAGCTCTGTCCCAGGGCGTTTTTGCCTTTGAGTGCTAGGAAGGCTCGTGGTAACGGTGTCCTCGGATGTGGCTGTCAGGGAAAAGATGAGGGAGACCCCTGAAGCTCGGCTACGCAGACAGGGAAAACTCAGGAAAGCC
Source organism: Rhipidura dahli (assembly GCA_013399225.1). Taxonomy (NCBI): domain Eukaryota; kingdom Metazoa; phylum Chordata; class Aves; order Passeriformes; family Rhipiduridae; genus Rhipidura; species Rhipidura dahli. The sequence continues at coordinate 208,880 of VXAC01001410.1, forward strand.
GGGTTTGAATTGTCTTGTTTTTCCTGGCTAGTCACGTGCAGCTCCTTGCGGGTGGGTGGCTCAGAAGCAGCTGTGCCTTCCGATGGTACTTTCTGAACCTGGAGAGGCCCTAGCAAGTGGAATGTTCCCTGCCTAGAGCTCCAGAGCTCCGGGGCTCCGGTGCCTAGTCCGGGGCTGAGAGCAATGGTAGGGTTGTCTGCTTTGTGGTCAGTTTGTTTCCAAACACATACCTCTGCCTTGTGTAGCCTCTTGGTAGCTGCTGTGGTGGCTTGGTTTGGAGCTGTGGAGCTATGTAGTGCAAGGGTGGTATTTTAAACAAATTAAGTACAATCTGTAGATGTAAAGAAGCTGTGTTATAGTACACTGTTATTTAAATGTAAATAAAGGTTGTATTGTAAAAGTATAACAAGCTAGAGATGCTTGGCAGGGATTATATACTGTGTCTGGTTAGGCTTTAATCAGCAAGGTTCTACGTTAATGACTGTACCTGGCTCTTGAAAGAGCTCAAGGGAAGAACGGAAGTGCCAGAAAGGTATTTGCAGAGTAGTGGAAGAAGTGCTGTGTGACTGGGTACAGGGCTGTGCACCCATGCATACAGCAAGTCTTCTGCAGAAGTGGAAAAATGTGGTGGCAACGGGCTCTAGAGGCAGCTTCTCTGAGCAGCTTTTCCCTGTTTTGGCTGTACTGGTCACTCTCAGGTCTGTGTCCCCCTTCTGCTCTGGTGGGAGAGACCAGGGAGTTCTGAAACATGGCAAGTGAGGATTAGTGCAGGTCTTGTGTGGTAAAAGGTGGGTCACTATTACTGTCCCTGTTGCAAGTGGGAATCAAAACATGGGTTCTGGGATATTGCTTTGCCATTGCTGTGGTGCAGAGCTGTGGCACAGCTGGGCCCCTCACCCAGTGAGCAGTGACGTGGTGGCTTGCCCTTCCCTGGATGTGGGTATCCTCACTGGTGGAGACCACCTGGGAATGTGTTGGTCTTGAGCAGCAGAGCTCATCCCTGACTCTTTGTGCTTTGACTGCTGTGTCCTTATCAAAAGTTTGCTCTTCCCTGCAGAGTATGAAGCTGCAATGGACAGAAGGTTTGGGCTGGACCCAGGGACTCTCTTTCAGGGGCTAAAAAAGGTAAGAGAGGTGACAGTGTCTTGTTTTGTGGCAATAATGCAAACATCGTGTGTCCCTGCCCTTCGCACATCCAGGCTTCTGATTTGGCTTCAGACATTTGTAGTAACATGCAGATTTAGATATTCATAGTTGATTTTAGTCTGATGTTTCTGATGAGGAAGAGAGATTAGCTGTGTGTGTCTAGATCTAAGAATCATAACCAAAGTTGTATTCTTTTTCTTGATCCCTGGCTTAAGTGTTTATCCTTTGCTATGTCCCTTGATAATACTCTATTTTACTGTTTGGTCTTAAAACTCTAATCAACCTTGACATTTGCTGCAGCCTTTCCCCCCTTTTTCTTGTCACTGGGTGATTGGGGTAATGCTTAATGTCAATTGTCAACCTGTCAATAATGTCAGGTTGGCCTGTTGTACAGCATAGAGGAGAACAGATTTTTGAGGTCTAAGATCTTAAAAAAACATAGTTGGTGTAAAAAAAAAAAAATCCCAGTAAGAAAACTAGCAGTCATCTACCCCAAACCAAAAAACACATCTCCACCTCCCCTTGCTTGCATTTCTTCAAGGGGATGTAAGGTCAAAAGCAAATAATGCAGCAAGTCTTGAGGATTCCTTACACAAAACCAGGGATGCATGTCTGCAGAAGTGTTTTGGTGCTTGGCCTGCCATCACTGCTGGTGTAATGGACCTTTGATACTGGCTTTCTAAAAAGCTGTAAGGCAGTTGAGATGAACTTCTAGTGAGGCTCTGTGTCAGACTCAGGGTTACCAGCTGATCCCTTTTACCAAGTTTAGATAAAAATCTCATGGCACAGGTAACTCAAGCTGACCTAACTCCATCTGATTGCAAGTAGACTTTGTTGAAATGGGGAGCTAAACTTCTCTTCCTGCAAAGCACCTTTCCACTAAAGTTCTTGGTTTTCCAAGGCAGAGTAGAGTTGCTTTCTGAATCCCTCAGGAGAGGTGGTGCTTGCTCAGCTTCAACACTGATGTGAGGCTTAGGAGGCACAACACCATCCAAAACTCTGTTTTCCTGAACTTTGACCCATTGGAAGTGAAAGTGGTGCTGAGTTCATTGTAAGTGATCCAACTGGATTGCTGAAATGATGTTCCTGAGATGTGGGAGCTCTGTTGGGTAACACACAGCTGGCATATTACAGAGGTATTCCCTTGTCCCTTATGGCCAGATACACATAGTTACCAGTTCCCTTCATGCCACAGGACCCCATGGACTTTGAGTGGAGCTACTGGATTGAATGGGGAAGGGAGCGTATTCTGTGGCTTCTGGCTGGTCACCTGCTGGTATCACAGGTGTCCAGGCTCTTGGTGGAGAAGGTATGTAGGGATTTTCTTCACTGTGGGGAGTTTCTGGTGGGTTTGTTTACTGTGGACATGGGAAGCTTTGCAGTGAGGCTACTGAGTGTAGTAAATCCCATTCTGGGTGTGGACTGTGTGTGGGGGTTGCTTGCCTTAATGTTTGGAGATTTCAGCCTCCAACCTCTAAAAGCTTGTGCCTTGTTGTAAGCCGTTAAACAGCATTGTTTGACTTGTACACATAACAAGGGTGCAGCTATTCCTTTCTGAGGAAAGTACGTAAAGTGATGGCTGCTTGGTTTTTGGCGTGATTTCTAGATGATTGCATGATTATAGGAAATTATCTGTGTGTGGTGTCCCACCTGCTGGCTTGGGGAAGGAAAGGAAGAAGTTATGTTCTCCCTCAAATTAGGGAGGCTCTGGTTTTGACATGATGCTGCTACATAAACACTTTCTCTTTTACCTTTAGGAATACAGTTGGGTTTCTGTGTGTTTTCATGTGTGTTCCTAATCTTGTTGACTGTATTTGTCTCTACTGTAGAACGTGTGTAAGCAGCACAGGTATTGAGTGCCTTTTTTCTTTAGAAATAATTTAACTAAAGATTGTTAACTTTTCTTTTTCTGACAGTATAAACCATGGTGCTTGATGGTTTATGGAATGGCTGCCTGCTGGTTGTTATTAGGAGTCAGGGGCTTTGCTGTCATTCTGTTACATGCAGCTATTTCCTTTGCTGTGGCTCAGTTTCAGCTGTCACTCCTGACATGGTTGTGCTCCCTCATCCTGCTGTCCACTTTACGCATACCGGCTGTGGAAGAAACCAAGGTAATGTGAGAAGGACTAATTAAGTATCAAATTAATTGTGGTGGTGGTTGTCTGTAATGGCATCTATCTTTACGGCTGCATACTGTCCCTTCAGTTGATAGAAGCAGGGGTTGGTTTGAAGAATCTCAAACAGTAGCACTGCAGTGACTCATGGTGGAGCTTCCCCAGTTAGAAAAGTTACACTTCTCTATCATGGTGCCCAAGTGCATTGGGATGAAAGTATGTCCCTTCAGGTGTAAAGCAGTATTCAGTAGAGCTGGAGTAGGATAATACTTCACTGGTGCTCGATTAAACACATTTCACTGGAGCTCTAATTTAAGGTGCTGGGTTTTGGGTTTGTATCTAGGAGTTAGTCAGTTAAGCCTGCTTGTACTTACTGGTGACTGTGACTTGTGAAGGGTGGGAGACTTTCTCCAACACTTTGGTTTGTACCATATGAGTCACTTGCATCAATCACACTGTTAGCAAGCTCAGTTTTGCTCTTTGTCTGGTGGCTTTTTCTGGGTAGTACAGATATGGAAAACCTGTTGCACAGTTGTGAGGAAATGTCCTCTTGTATTTCACTGGACCAATGGGGAAAACAGGACATTTGTTGTAAGGGTCGCTGCCCTGATATTCAGGGGGAGAGGGAGCGAGAATCTCTTCATGTGGTGTGGTCAGTTTTGTGCTTTGCTCTCACAAGGGAAAGGCCAATCAACAAATTTTCAGTCAGCCAAGCTGCATTTGCTGATGTTTCCAAGTTTTTTGTGATAATAGGTTTTTGTTGTTGACAACAAGGTGTGATACCAAGTGTCAAAAGGTCAGTAAAGGCTCAGTAATGTTTTTTCCAGTCTTAAGCTTTTCAAGAGTGACTGATTTTCTTCAATCTAGCTTCAGCCCTAATAGTTCCTTGGATATCAATTGTGTTGCCAGCTGGTTTGAATATTGTATTACTGGACTAAATCTGAGGTGGACAGCGTTTCATTTCTGTAAGAGAAGCTCTCCTGCTGTCCTAGTTCTTCATAGCCTAACGTGTTTCTGAAATCAAACTGTTGTTTCTTTATGCTGGCTGCAGTAGCCCTGGAGGACCTTTCTCCATCAAAAGCCAGTGCTTGTTGTTCTTGTGTTTAGTAGTGTTCATTTTAGATTCTCATTCCTGCTGCTGTTGGCTTTAGTTTCTTCCTGCTGCTGCTGACCCCAAAAGTTAGGATCTGAGTAGATTCTGCTGTCTTGCCATAGAGAAAACAGAGCATTGCACCGTCATGATCTGGCTTTGTTTTGTCTTGCAGAGAAAGTGGTACGACACTGAAAATGAGTATTATCTGCTGCTCTTCACTGTGTCTGTCCGCTGCCTCTTCTGCACCAGCTTCAGCCTGGAGTACTGCTGGCATGCCCCTACCCAGAAGTCATCCCACTCATTCCCCTGGATGCTGGCATATGTGTTTTATTATCCTACATTCCACAATGGACCCCTCGTGAATTTTGATGAATTCAGTAAGCAGGTAACAGTGGTTGTTGTTTGGGTGTGTAAAGCTGTCTTCCACATAATTATAAAATCATCAAATAATACACTAGGAATGTGACAATTTTGAGTGTATCATTGAGAATTTTGCAATGTCCTGGTTATCAGCTTTTAAGACAAACCTGTCTCCCCAAGTTCTTCTGCTTCACAGGATGTTCTTGTATGACATCAGATTCATCCCTTCAGTTAGGGAACCAGTGACATGGTTTGTTACATTTGGAGAGTGTTCATAATTTTAGTATGCAGGTACTGGACTGGATTTTTGTTTTCTTCTTCATCAGGTGGAATAAAGTAATGTTTTCAGCATAAGCTTGCTATTAACTCTGAAACAGATTTCAGAGTCACAGGAAGCTGTGTTGGGAATTCCTGAAAACTCAAGTTTCCTCTCACGTGGATATGAAAACAGCTGATGACTTACTAGGAGCACTTTGCTTCAACTGAACAGTGTGTTTAATGTATAAGACCTACCTGAATGCTTTTCTTAGTCTCTTGCAGGCTTCTTTTCAAGCCAGCTTTTTACATGATGGGAAAAGTCCATGTTTTCATCCTTTACTGCTTTCCATATTTTCTTGTCCATTCGAGTAAGAAGTGGTATCACAACCTGTTATGTCTACAGTTAAGATTATTGTGTCAAAGTGGGTTAGTGAACATTTCAAACCATAAAACCACTTTTTCAGTTTGTGTATGGAAGCCTAGGGATTGCTTCCTTCTGGTTATATTTGGGAATTTTCTGCTGAAGCCAAAGCAAATACTGGGCTTTATGAAAGTGAAACTAGATTCTGGTGGACCCTTGAGTGAAATGTCCTATGCTCATTTGTTTTCACTTGCTTTGGAAGATGCAAGGCTGGATATTGTGGGAAAAGTCTGCATAGACTTGCATAGAAACTGAGGTGATGTTTTTTACTAATTGTTGTTTTGTAGCTTCTGAAGTGTGTTAAATTCCACTAGAAGAGAGACAGCTGTGCTTTCTTTCCAAGGACTGTTTCAGAAGACCTATGAGAATCCAAGCTGAAAGCAGCTTGGGGATAGCTGATAGGAAAAATTAGGGGGGGCCTTGCTTTGAAATTTAGCTCACCTGATATGGCTCAGCAAAGACCTGTGCAAAGAGCACATGTATTCTTGGTGTAAAAAGAAAAGGAAGACTGAGAATGATATGCCTGTATTTGCAGAAGGTTCTCCTTAAACATGTACAGATGTGTGGTTAAAGCCATAAGGAGGATGGAACAAACTGAACAAGCTTTATGTTTTTCTCATTGGTGTTTGCTGAAGGCCATTGTGAGATCTCTTACCTGATCAGAGGGTATTACCTTGGCAAGTGAGAAAAGGGTTTCAAAGGTCGCAGTGCCCAGCAGTTGATTCAAAATACACGATGCAAAGAGTGTCTTTATTGATGCTATTGGAAGAGACCACTCTCAGAACTCCTAAACTGAAGCTGAGACTGGGATGAGGGTTCCTGCTGACAATGCTGGGAAGCAGAAATTCTGGAGCTGGAGGCAGTGAAACTGCTGCATGGCCCAAAGAATGTAATACCAGTTCTGACAGTTGGCATCCACTACCAGGCAAAAATGAGACACTGATGCTGTCACTGGCCTTGTTGAATTTGGGTTGAAACAAGGCATGGCAGTTCTAGACATGGGTTTGAAGGCCTGTTGTGCAAATCCCTGTGATAAAATGATAATCTCCAGGCTTTCATCTAGCTGGTACAAAGGAGCCCTCCAAATGAGGTTCTGTGTTAGCTGTGCTGTGCCTGGGACTGAGGGCCTGTGCAGAGGAGTTGATTACTTCTCTTGTATGTGCGTTTTTGGTGGCCAGTTAGAGACTGGAGAAGGAAATGTTGCACACAATAATAGATGTATAACTCATAACTTTAGGCAATCCTATGTTTCTGGTTTTTGATTCTATTCTCTTTTATTGCAGAAAGGTGGTGCAATAATAATGCGCCAGTGTGTTTACTGCAGTTAGGAGTGTGTAAGAGTTTGAGCCTCTTGAGAAGCGTCTCAACTGCAAACTTTGCCTTATCTGGTATTTAACTTGCACTTTGTTTGCTCAGCACATCATATAGGTCTTGCTGACTTTGGTAATTCTGTGGGAAAAAAATAAAGAACTGTCCTCAAGTAATTGAGTCTCTGCAGTTGGTAGAAGTTGGAGATATTTTAAGAGTAAGCCGTTATTGTTCCTGTGTTCAGAAGGGCTGCTGCTTGGAAAACCTTCTTCATAGCTGTAGTTTCTTTAATCTTTTTAGATTATTTCCAGAGGTCAAGTTGCAGGAATTAAAGTAGCATGTCTGGATTCTGTTCAGGTTAACAACACTTGGCCTTTTTTGCACCAGTTTGATGCAATGTGTGTTCACATTTGGCTTCTTGTTGGTTTCTACTGCTTACTGAGATTGAGAATGGAGAGACCAATCTCCCTTGAGAGTGTGTCAGGAATTTCCAAATGGTGTAGGAAAAAGTTCTCAGGATGAGTATTTTGAGTAAAATGGTCAGTTTTGTGCCAGGTAACCTCTTTGGATTTCTTCTTTAGATGAGGAGACAAGAAGCTTTCAGTGTGAAGACCAATCTCAGCATCTTAATTGTGGGCATAATTCGTATTTTCTTTTGGTGGTGCCTGGCTGAGCTGATGATTCACCTCATGTATATCCATGCTCTCTACAGTAGTGCTCTTCCTTTGGAATCTGCATCTTACTGGGCCTTGGGTGAGTATAGAAACAATAGCAGAAATCTTTCTTCTTCCCCCACTTCAAGAACCCCAGTCTGCATCTCTTTTATGTCCATTTGTAGGTATGTAAATATAGCACATTATAGCCAGGTGCTGTCAGAAAGATGATCCACAGACTCCTAATATAACATGTAGATTCTCCATGAGCTTTGTTGAATTTATTGAGTGCTTCCTAAATTAAAAAATATTCTGTACTTTTTCCAGTCTAGTGTATGTCTCTAAACTTTGGTCTAAAGTGATTCTCCCCCTCAAATCAATGAAGTGGACACTTCAAGGAGCTTTAGTGTGAGGATGGAGGAGGGGAGATGTTAAGAATTAATTTTGATCTCCTTCTGACTGATGTTTCTAGTTTGTATTCACATTGAAAAAGTAAAAGGACAGAACTTGTGCAAATAGTACAGGGAAGGACTTGCAAATAAGGTAAACTGGACGTAGTAGTAGTCAGTGCTTCTCATTTCTGTTTTTCTGCTTGGCTTATGCCCACTTATGCCCTGCTTCCAGCTCCCTGGTATTTCATTAAAATGCCCAGCTGTGAGGAAGAAGAGTGCTGAAAAATGCAGCATAAATCAGCAAGAGCTTTAGGTGACGTATGTGGTTGATTTGATTCCTGCCCCCCCGTTCCCAGCTGTATCACCAGGTAGGAAGAAAAAATTAAAGAAACCCCAGACCTTAAAACTGGGTTCTGAAAATGCCTTGGTGATTCCCAACTTGTGGAAGGTGTCTCTCACACCAGGGATTGGCACACACACTGGGACAGTCCTGTGCACCGCTCACCTGTGTCACCATAGCGTGTGTGTGTTGGAGGACACTGTTGGACTGCATTGGAGTCTGGTCAGCAGAGGGCAATGTGTGCACTCTGTGCACCCCTGTGTGCACACATACACACCTTACGTGTTACATACGTGTTTTAATGTAACATTTTTTTATCTAAAACCAGGCAAGGGCAGATGGAGAGCAAGAAAGGGAGAAGTTTGCCTGAATGGTTTACTGTTTGTTCCCCTCCTCACTCAGTCACTGTTCAGAAAGTGGATTCTGAGTTTTCATTTTCTGTTCTGAATGTCAATTCATTGATGAGTTACATCTGTTAGCTCCTAGTGCTTGTGTGTGTTACAACATGCTGGCCACTTGATAATGCAGGGAAGGCTACAGAATTAGGGATGAAATATTCCAGCTGTGGTGCTCCTGGTGGATTCCTCCCTCCCTTCAAGACTACCTGTGTTGATTTTATAGGGTGGGGAGAGAGTTACTTCATAGACAATGACTAAGTTGTCTGTGTATTTATTTGATGAAATAAAGTGTGTTATCCTAAGAATTAAAATGCATTTTGAATAGAGGGTTAGAAAAGGTGAAAATGCTTCAAAGCAACAAGAGATGAAAACCAGTGTCAGAGCAAATTTGGACTTTAAAGATGCCTAATTTCAAGTCAAATGATTTTATTTTAACAAGTTGCCTGTGGAGACCCTGCCTTTAGGAGAGGTGTGCTCAAAATGTAACCCTACTCTCACTGAGCTTTGTCTTTGTGGTAATGCAGGCAGGTGTTTAAAATATACTATAAAAGAGATTTTGAGCTAGAAGTTGGTCACTTATTGTTTTCTCTGCAGGTTTTATCACAATGATTATATAGGTTTCCTCAGACTAAATCAGTGATAGGCCACTGTTGTGACTTGCTTTAGGGAGCCACCAATATATGAGTCTGAGTACTGGTAATAATTAACTGTTGAGTCTTACTGGACCCTTATGGATTTTACCATGCTTCTCCACCAGTTCCTGTACAGAGCCAAACACTCCCCTCTGTTACTTTGCATGCTGTGTTATTGGAACTAATTACATCAGATAACAGTGTTGAGACCGAGGAAGCAGCTTGCTGTTGGCTCAGGAGGATTAGCCATGGTATAAAAGCCTTTCTGCACTCGTGGGGTTTGTTCATTTTGGGTTTCCTGTTTAACTACAACAACTTTGAACCAGCATGGAACATTTATTTACACTGTGATGCCTGGCTGCCCTCATAGCCTGGCAAATTTAAGGGAAAGGCTGTGAGGCTGTTCTGCAGTCACCTCTAAATTAGGGAGCTTATATCTGCTACTCTGTGGGTTTTTTTGTGGGATAACTTCGAACAAGGGGCAGTAAATGTCATCAGCACAGGAAAAGACAACACTGCTGTGAGATTTTGCTCTCAGCACCTGAGCACAATGTCAGTGTACTCCTCCTGAGTGTGAAGCTACAGTGTGTTCTGCATCACTGTGTGGCCTTCCTGTAAGGTGAGACAACAAAGAAATAAAAAAATACCCCAAAACTAAACCTTGACTGAGTCACAATGCTTGTTAAAAAATGCTAGTGTATAAGAGTGTCATTTATGGCCACGTAAAGCAGACCTAAACTACAAAGTGACCTAAACTAACATTGCTGAGGGCACACACGTATAAAAATTAAAAAAACAGTACCTAGGAGAATGTTACCCAGCAGTAAGAGAAGTATTTTCTCTTGTGTGGATGGAATCAGAGGTAAATGAGTTTCTAGAAGCAATAACACACCGAGTGGTGCAATATAGCTTTTCAGTAACTAAATACTGGGTCCCACAACAAGGAGAAAATGAGGAGTATGATGGGACTGCATCCAACTCTATACCTGTTTGCTATATATGTATGGCCCTTCAGTTTGTGGAAAGGGTGTTAATGTCTGAACACAAGAATTAATTTAAAGATGTCAGCTGTGCAATCACAGAACTGTTATTTATTTGTCCTAGGAAGCCATTGTTTGGAGAATGTGAGCATTTTCCAGAATTCACAAATCATTGTGTCTATGTGCACAAATGTTTGTGTCTGTGGATAGTTAGCTATTGACATACTGAGCAATATCAGGGCATTTGTGCTTTTTTAATGATGACAATCAAATGCAGTGTTTATAGCAATTCCATGGGTTTGTGTTAGTGCTGCATCTCATTCTGGTAGCATCAGTCAGATTGTCTGAAAGAACTGAGTGCTTTCAGAATTAATGACACAGCAGGAAGACCCGTATTCCATGTTAATGGAAACCATGGTAGTTCATTCTTCTCAGTTGTTAATGTTAATTGGGAATAATTTTCTGCCTTTAGATTTTGCGCTGTAAAATGTAGATTTACAGGCACCAAGAATAAAGACCACTATGAATTCCAGTAATCCAGTGCCCTGATGAACTGCAGCATACCAGATAAATAGCTCCACATGCCAGATCAGAGGTTCATCTGTTCTACTGAGTAATGTTTGGATATGGTATGTAGTGAAGCAACAGAAGAGAAATGAGTAAAGGACAGGTAGATTGGTGATCCTTTTCAATGTCTATTCTTCAAGCTTCTGCAGCTGAATGACAAATTCACTGACGTAGTAATGGAGAGCTTAATAGCATTGGTTGAAAGAGCTTAATTGAAACAAGTAATTTTTTTCTTTCTTTACTATGACAACGTAGACTATCAGAGGTAAAATTCACTCTGCTGTGGTGCATTCTGTTGTGTAGAAACATAAATGTATGTTGCTAGGTCATTTGTGTGTTAAGTCTGATTCTGAAAATGCAGATGTTGAAAGAAGCACTGCCTCTATTTCCCTTACGAGGCTTTGCATTTTTCCTGGTGATTCAGCACCATCTACTTTGCTCATCTGAACAGAGCTTCACGTGCATCTGGCAAGGTACAGGGGATGATGAAAGACAGAATTGTGTATGAAAATATACTGTTGAATATAATTGCTGCTCTGAATTAATCCAGATCTTAATAGATCCTGTGGTTGTGAAAAATATATTTTAGTTGGAATCTGTCTGTACTTTGTCAGAGGTGTGTGATGATTGGACATATATCTGAGGTGTACGCACATGATAGGATGTTGTGAATACTCTGTGGGTTTAATGCATTGGTCCTAACCATGTACTGGCTTTTTGTTCTAGTGAAGCATGCACAAGGTAGTGTCAATTAGCTATCACTATTTTAATTATTAACTAGGCTCTGCTACTTCAAAAGTGTATTTTCATACGAGTGGTATCTAAGTCAGTCTAGAATGTGATCTGTTCAAAGATGGAGCCACGTGGTTTAATCTGTAGTTGCTGATCCCATGTTTTAATTTGTTAGAAGAAGAAATGTTATGTATGTTCTTCTTTGACAGTGAGACCTACAGAGTAGTCTCTGTAAATTGGATATCGGGTGCTGCTTTTGATGTATTTGCAGTTTTTTCTGATAAACCCACAGATAGGAAATATATTCCTGAGTTCATTTTCAGAAGCATGCAGTATTTTGCTATTGAAATCGGGGTATCTGTTCATCTAAGTGGTAATGAAATACTAAGAGGAGACTGAGATTTTTTCCATCTTGCAGAATAATGATAAGGAGAGATGGATGAAATATTCAGCATCTTGAGGTTTGTTTTGAAAACTGGAAATACAGACATGAATCAGAAAACTTATATTTTTTTTCTCTAAAATATTAAGTTGTTCCCTTTTTTTGTAGAAAGAAGTGTTCATGTGTGTAATTTTTCTCATCTTTCCTGTAGGCTGAACTTCAAGATAGTATTGGGAATTAACCTGCTCCTATGACTACTTTTCTTTTTACTCATGTGTGTTGTGGCTTAACCCCAGCTAGAAACTGAACACCACACAGCTGCTCACTCCTTTTCTTTCCTTAGAGAGGTGGGAAGAGAATTGGAAGAATAAAACTGAGGATTTATGGATTGAGATAAAGACAGTTTAATGGGTAAAGCAAAAGCCATATGCACAAGCAAAGCAAAACAAGGAATAAATTCCCCACTTCTCTGGGCAGGCAGCCCCAGGAAAGCTGGGCTCCTTCATGTACAATGGTTGCTTAGGAAGACAAATGCCATCACTCTGAACATCCCCCCTTTGTTATTCCCCTAGCTTTATATGATAAGCATGGGTGTATGGTATGGGATATCCCTTGGGTCAGCTGGGGTCAGCTGCCCTCCTGTGTATCCTCCTCAGCCCTCTCACTGGTAGGAGGTGAGGAGCAGAAAAGGCCTTGACTCTCTAAACTGTGTAGTAACAAAAACATCCCTGTGTTTTCATGAACACTGTTTACTGCACAGATCCAAAACACAGCCCCGCCCTGGCCAGTGTGAAGAAAATGAACTCCATCCCAGTAAAAAGCAGTGCAATGTGATAACTCTTGATTTAGAGAGCTTTGTTGTGCAAGTAACTACTGTTGAACATGGTGCTTACAGTAGATGTTTTCATATAATGGTTTGGGTTGGAAGGGACCTTAAAGATTGTCTAATTCCAACCCCTTTGCATGGGGGTTCTTTCCACTAGACCCAGTTTCTCAAAGTCCTTGGGAGTATTCGTGGTAGGTGTCTTTAAAGCATGTGTAAGCTTCAAAAGCCTTCTGGTTTCCTTTAACTTGGAAGACCTGTCTGTGCCTTGACTGAGAGTTCCTTGACAGCTCTGTTTAGTCTTGTTTAAGTAGTTTCACTTTGGTACCTTTATGTCCATTAAGCTTTGTCTAAAAATAAGCACTTAGCTTTTAGGACAAACACTGTGGGACTTTCCTGCCACTGCTTCATGCACCCAAGGATGTTACTTGCTTCTTGTGTGCTGCTGGAAGGCTGGGGTATTTTGAACTTGGTGATTTGGCCCCAAGTTCTGAGCTGTTATAAATGTCTGCTTCCTATTAGACTTCTGCCATGTGTCAGTAGCCCTTTTGAAATGTGACTGCATATTTATCTCTGTTTCCTAGTGCAGCCTGTCCTGGTACTTGACAGAAACAAGCATGTACAATCATTAATGCCGTAGGGTCAATGTAGCTGCAAAAAGTGTAAAGTTGTGATGTTGTGCTCATAATAAAATTGCTCTCTAAGTTACAGTTGACCATGACTTTTGGTGATGGCTTAAGGACACAAAAATGCTAAGTGTGATTTGCAGTACCTGGATGCAGATGTTTTGTTGCTTGCTTTTGAAAGTATTCTTTTTGTTGACTCGTGTCAAAAAAAAACCAGGCAGAATTTTGAGAATAAGTAGACTAAAACAAATTAAGTCTGTGAATATTCTAATTTGTAGTTATCTTTGTTTCAAAGCTCTCTGAAACTTAGGAAATGCAGTTTTGCAGTAAACTTAAGGAAAATATTTAGAGGTCTATAAATACATTTTTAAAGCACAGGAAAGCTTAGAATTTTTTGAGGATTGGAAGAGGACAAATTGCAAGTACCAGCTTCTATGAAAGTAAATTGCTTTAGTCTGAGACTTCAAACAGCTTGACTATTGAAATGCATAGGATTAATATTTGGTACTTTAACTTGGTATTTTATCCCTTAACACCTTCTGTTTTAAACAAAAAAATTAACCTTGACTTTGAATCCTCTGAATTAATTTATGCTGGAGAAAAGATGGAATCTTTGCAGCACTTTTTCCTCTTAGGTGTGTTATAATATACATTTGATATGGCTTGTTTCTATTTTAAAATAATGCTCATGTATGGAGAAATTATGTGATATTGTTAATGAATTTAAATGTTAATTTCATGTTTTAAATCAGGTGAAGCAGTGTGCTTCTGGCTGCTTTGTGCTAGAATGGAGCAAATGCAAAGCAGCTGGAATGTCCCAGGTTTGCAGGAAGGTTTTAAAGCCTGTGCCTGTTGCCAGTACAGCCCAGCTATTTTGTGGCTGTGAATCTTGCCCTTAGTTTTCCCTGAGTGGCCAGAACTCTCCTACTGCTAGCAGGAGCTCACGACCAATGAGAACTTGATCTGTGTATTTTGACAGGGACCTTTGTGTTGCTGTTTTTGTGAGTCTTAGAACTGGCACTCACAGAGTAGCTCCTGTGTGCCAGGTGTGGCTGTGATGTGATGTCTGTGTTTAAGATGCCAGTGCTACTGAGCTGCCTGTTAGTTACAGTCATGACAGCCTAGATGTGTGTTATTGGAGATGGTGAAAATGCCTTTTTTCCACAACTCACATATTATGACTTTGTATCCATGAACTCAGTCTTTCATCATTGTATTTAAAATTAAATGTATTGATTTTTTGGGTCTCAGAGTGCAAGCCTATTTCTAAATACCTTTCCATCAAGCACAGCCAAAGGATTTGAATTTTACTAGTGCACAGGCAGCTGTGATCTTCATAATTGGTTTGTGTGGGTGTCAGTGTTCAGCTCTCCAATGAAATTGGTCAGAAAAGATATGAGACACTGAATGAGAAGGGAATTAAAGCAGAAAGTTGGCCGTACAGATGATTTAGCAGTAATCTAATGTGGAGCTAACTGGCTAGTATCCAAATTGTACTTCTGATTGTTTTCCTCTGGGGAAAAATGTTACTGAATACTAGATGCCTGCTTCCCTGAAGTAAAGTAGCATAAGCTTCATGTCTCAGTATTTTGTTCTACCATCAGTTTCTATCTTGTGTGGCACAACTGTTTCTTATCATGTGCATGGATTATGATATTAAAACTAAAAATATTGGATTGTCATAGCAAAATACTGGCCATGTGTAGGCCAGCAGGAATTTTGCATTTTAATGTTATTAGTACCAGAATTTCACTCTAGGTTGCTATACAGTAGATAAATTTTTAATGCTTGGCTTCTGGTTGTCATCCATAGTAATGTTCATTAGTCAGCAGAATGCAATAGGGATGTTCTTACCCTGCATAAAAAAAAGACAGGTTACTTAAATGTTCATGGAGTTGTAGTGCTGCAGTCAGATTAAATACTTTGTCTCCAAGGAAAGTCTGCTGGAAGGCTTTAAAATTGGGCTGTATTTTCTAAAGTCCTTCAGTCAAGTTAGGTAATATAACTGAGTGAAAGCAGAGCACTGGAATGGAAGGAGATGTAGCAATTGTATTTTATAGTTTTTTTCTCTACTGAAGTATAGTTTTAGTTTCCCTTCTTTGTGGTGAGATTTTCCATATGTCAGCTGTCAGATGGAAAAGTTCACTAAAGTCATTGGGTCTTTCAGGGGTGACCTCATCAATGTCTGTAAAGATGCTGGCCTCTGCTTTTTTTACTGTATTTTTACTTATTGGTCAATACCACTTTGTTCAACAGAAAACACAGACTATTAGTTTGAATCATCTTCCTTTATAATGCATTCTAAGGTTATTACTTGCATGAATAATAATAATAATAATAATGAGAATATGTATGATTTTCACCTCAGATCTGTATAAGATGCTGGAGTTTGTGTCATAACCTGAGGTTAAGTTGTGAGCAAGCACATGGCCAGAATTTCTGCTTTGGAAGTAAGGCAGCTAAAGGACCTTTAGGAGACCTTTGTGGGTTTAAAAACTGAAATATGCTTTAAGCATTATGCCAGGGAGAGTTCCAATCTTCTATGCCTTGGATGCAGCAGAAGGGGATCTTGTAGGGGGTATTTTCTGGGGACTCACATAATCTGACAGGACATGGGATGTTTGTGGGATGTCAGGATAAGATGCAGTTATAACCATTGTTTGTGGCTGTTCTGGAGCAGCAAGTGGTTGGTTGGGGTTTTTTAGCAAAGATGCATTTACTGTCCCTGTGGTAAATGTTCATTGCTTATATTCTGATATATTCTGGTATATTCTGATTATTTAGTTCAACATAAGTCAGTTTTTATTTTTTCATAGCAGTCAACAGCCACAGTCCAAAGATTTTTGAGAGTGGAACTCCAGATGCATACTTGTGCCTTCATATTGGAATGATGTTACAATTTTTGTGTGTGCCTAATGTCATAAATGCATGGGCTTGTGTACTGTGGCTCTTGAAAAAGTAGATATTGTGTATCCCATCAAGCAATGGTGCTTGCCTTAATTCTTGGAATAATTGCTGTTTGGAAGTAATCAGTATTAACAGCTTTTAAAAATATTCCAGGACTTGCTTAAGGTATGATTTCTTTTTTTTTTTTTCTTTCAGGTGGTCTGGCTTTAGCTCAAGTACTGTTCTTTTATGTGAAATATCTGGTTCTGTATGGTGTTCCTGCCCTCCTCCTTCGAATGGATGGACTCAAACCTCCAGCTCTGCCTTGCTGTGTGAGCCTGATGCACAGTTTCACTAAAATGTGGAGGTTAGTCACCATTGCTTTTCAGGCAGTTTGTTACTGATACATGGCACAGAAGTCATTAAGAGCATGCATGTGTGTTCATGCTCACATATGTGTTTGCTTTCCTGTCCTTGTGCTTTTTCTGTCATCCCCATGATTCAGCTTTAGTGCTTTTTAAATGGACTCCAACTTGATGGTTACTTCTTCCACACTGTGGAGAGATAAGGGCAAGGACCCATTTCAGCATTTTAATCCTTTTAATTACTAGAGTTAGACTCAGCCTACCTAGGTAATATAGCAATTATTTTTTCCAGTTATCTTATCAGCTTGAAATTCTTCCAGAGATGGAAAAAAAGGTTGATTATTCACATGAAGAAAGCTGTAGTTAGAATACTTTAACATGTAGAATCATAGGGTAGGGGAAGTCTTGAAGACATTAAAAGTACTATAAAAGTGGTACTTCACTTGTTTATGAAGTAGGATGAATTTCTGGATCTGCTTTGCTTTTAAGGAAGTTTCAGAACAATATTATTCAAAAATTTCTGAATTTTGAATCTTATGTTTGCCTTAAATCAGTGTTCACTGAAGTTTTTCCACCAAAAACTGTCTCCCAGGTGGATTCTGCCTAATGTTTAGTTTCAGTGTAAGAGTGGATTCACTGGACTTCTCTCCTCCCTTGTTTTCCCCTGCACTGTCCAATATTCCTTCAGGCTATGGGATTCTGTGCCCCAGACTTCTAAAAACATTCCCCTAATGGTTTAGACTTGTCAGTCTTTTAGTGCAGAGACTTCTCTTGTGTTGTGTTAGTGCAGAGCCTGTCAGAAGGGTGCTTACTCCATCTTGTCTCTGCTTTGCAATATGAATAAGGCTTTTAATTTTAGTCATAAAAACAGTGGGCCTGCTGTTATCAGAGTTTTATTGGATGAGATGTTAATTTTGTTTTCAGCTTGAAGCTAACAGTAAGAGGAAGGCTTTATAGTTTATAATAGTTGGCAAGTGTAGATCTGAAGTATTCAAAGGAAATGCAGCAGGAAAAGAGTGCAGAAAACAGATGAATTATTAGAAAATATTTGAGCAACAAAAGCCTGCTTTGGTTTAAATGCTCTTTCAGAGTTTGCACTGAACTTATGACCTACAGAGTTAATACAGAAAAATCTGTCATTTTTACCAGGCACTCTTGTGAGCACAGCATCTCTTGGCCTTCTGGCCCTTGTAGGCAGAGCTGCAAACCCTTTGTCAGTTTTTATTGCAGGGAATCTGTGTATTGCACTGGAGGTGCCAAGTGAAAGTGAACTTCAGCACAAACACTGATGACACTGCTGTACCAGGCAGCTGTAACAGGACATGAAAAGGTGCTCTGCACCTGCAAATAATCACAGTAAAATAAAATATCACAGTAAAAAATTGGGCATTCCTTCAAGTATTCATAACTCTTGTGAAAAATTGAAACTAATATGTAAGTAGAAAACTTATTTCTTTACAGAAGGAAAAAGTGTCAGGTGCTGATATTTACCTTCTGCCCAATTATTCAATTTATATCAAGCATTCATTTTCAGAAGTAATAAGTTATCTCACAAGATTGAATTTGTTTGCTTTGAATGTTGAAAAAAGTCAGTTAATACATACCTGACTGGATTTCTTGTTCTCAAGGCTCTTTAGTAGTAGATTTTTCTGTAGCTGCTGTGTTTTGGGTCATTCTCAGTTATCTAAGGAGCCTTGTGAATGCCCTGAGTTGTGATGTCCTCATACCTTTGCAGTTAAACGTTCCAAACGCTCTACCCAGAGGCTTGGCAGTCTAATGGGGTGTGTTGGTGTGTAGTACCAGGAATGTCGTGGTAGAAGTAGGAATAGCCTTTGTTTCTGAACTATAGGACTGAACAGGACAGAAAAGTTAGCAAATTATGAGTTTAGCATGAAACAATTGTAAAAGGGTGAAAGTAGTGGCTCATGTTGTGAAGCCTTATTAACCATGACACTGTGTTTCCCTAAAGTTCTAAATGCATTTTGATAGTTTGTGAAAACAAGGATTTTAATGGGAATGTTCCTGACTACTTTATCAGAGTACCTAATTTAAATATTAATAATGCTATGTCTAGTTTTAATCTGGTAGAGTGAGACTCGTACCAGAGTATTTTCATTAAATGATAGTCTGGTAAAGCTTTAAAGACCTCTTAGGGCCAGGTTGGGAAATGGAGTGGGTTGGAATGATCCAGTTGCCTTGGAGTGCCTATGCCACTCTTCTGTCTGGCATCAGGGACACTGCTCAGAAAAAAAGTGCTTGTGTATTCTTGGCTTACTCTTCCCCTTCTTGCTGGTATCCACTTGAGAATACTGTCAGAAACAGGGTATTATGTTGGCTGGACTTTCCAAGGCCCCATATTACTATTTCTGTCTCAAAGCTTTAAGCAGTGCATGTTTTGAAGGAGAGAAGGTAGCCCAGAGAGAGAGACAGCAGAAATGTCACAATGTAAGGAAGGCAAATGTGCTGCTAAGGAGCCTCACACCACCACCTGGTGTCCTTTGAGCATAACAACAAAGCTTTTGATCTGATCCATGCTGACCAGCTCACTTCTAGTCAGTACATGCTGACATAATTCACTGTGATACAGCATGTGGAAGAGCTTTCAGTCAGGAAGGTAAGAAAGATACCACAGTGTGTCTAAAGTTGTCTAAAGTTTCTCTAGACCTGAAAAGCAAAGCAGTTATTAAAAAACCAAATCAAGTATTCTGCCTCTGTATTCATGGTACTAAACAATAAACCAAATCATGTCCATTCAAACCTAAAAACAAAAGACTTTAATTTAAAAAGTTATCAAGCCTATGGTAGGTTCTCCCTAATTCACATTTAATCAAGACAATCTCTAGAGTCAAAAAATTAGCAATCTTGATTGCTGTCTCAAGACAAATACAGGTGTTGAATGTGTTGCTGTGGTTTCATTATACCAGGGTATCATTAGCTTGCTAAATATGCAGCTGCATAGCTAATAAGTGCATTATAAATACATGGCTATTGAAAAGCTTTATTACAGCTGTGAAAAGGCGTCTCTGAGCTCCTGATTTCCAGAGAGGATAGCAGTTCAGTGGCACACCATCTCAGTTTTTAATGTCTGCTTTACCTTAAGCCATGAGGAATTAATACTTAGTTTTTGTCACCAGGGTTAAAAGCAAGGTAATGAATTGTGGGAGAGGACCGATGTTGTTGGAAACTTGTGCTTTTAAAGAATTAGTCAAGGCTGATGCTTGCCATGCAACTTTTCAGGTAGGGGGATGAATTGTGTAGTGCAACTAGAAAAAGTTGTGCTACTGCTGAAGCTTGAAAATTGAAACTTTAATATGGAAAAATATCCTACTGGAGGAGTAATGGTTTAGAAAGTACAGAAATAAAAGATAGTATATAACTAAATCCTATATCAATTTTAATATATTGGTAAATTATCCTGGCGCTGTATTCCACAGAGGAACTTGTCGGTTTATAAATTAGGACAACAGTTAGCTCAGCTGCTGTTCATGGAAAAAAAATCATGCTTCCATTTTTGATTTTTTTTATACTGTTACTGTGTGTGACTTGGTAACAAAAATGTTGGATACATTGGTTGGCTATGTTTTGCCATGTTGTGGGAATAGCACAACATAAACTCTCCAGTTATTTCTGGTCATAGACTGATTTGAAATGTGCAGAAGCACAACACCTTGGTGGTGTTCAGAGGGCTGGAGCACCTCTCCTGTGCAGATGGTTGG
The DNA here is from genome assembly GCA_013399225.1 of Rhipidura dahli. Lineage (NCBI taxonomy): Eukaryota > Metazoa > Chordata > Aves > Passeriformes > Rhipiduridae > Rhipidura > Rhipidura dahli. The sequence continues at coordinate 229,072 of VXAC01001410.1, forward strand.
AGAGAGTTGGGTTCAGCCTGGAGAAGCGAAGGCTCCCGGGAGACCTCCCTGCAGCCTTCCGGTACCTAAAGGGGGCTTATAAAAATGAGAGAGAGGCCTTTATTGGAGGCAGATAGTGATAGGACAAGGGGAAATAGTTGTAAAGTGAAAGAGGAGGGATTTAGAATAGATTCTAAGAAGCAATTCTTCAGTTAGTCAGTGGTGAGGCATTGGAATGTGTTACCCAGAGAAGTTGTGGTTGCTCTGTCCCTCAAAGTGTTCAAGGGCAGATTGGATGGAGTCCTGATCAACCTGCTCTGCTGAGAGGTGTCCCTGTATGTCAGGAGCATTGAAACTAGATTGTCATTGAAAGTCCCTGACAACCCAAACAATTCTATGATTCTATGACTTCTTCTGTGTCTTTCCACCTTGAAATCTTGTCATTCTCAAATATCCCAAGATAGTTTGCAGCCAAGTGTGCTTGGGACAAATGGTGCTAAAACTTGATGCACGTTTAATATGGGTTAGTCACAGCAAGAGTAGAGGCTTTTCAAGAAGGCAGGAAGAAGTAGCATGTGAAAGGTAGATTTCCCTCTAAACAGTATTTCATCTAGAAGAAAGAAAATGAAGTTGAAGAAATGCTACCAGAGGAAATTAAAAAATGCAGTGATAAAGATCTGATCATTTTCAACTAATGTGCTCTAAGTTCTAAATTACACTCTGTGTTTAACACTCTGATTGTTGGCAAACAAGAGTGTGATGTAAGGCAGCCCCAATTTTCTTGCATGCTAAGGGGTGGACTGGGAGGGCTGTATTTTGCATGTACAGACACACGCACTTCTATATGAACAAGTTAAATATATGCCACAGTTGTTTTAGTGACATCCAGAAATGGCATCTGGGTTATGATTGGCAAGAAATTGTTTGCAATTCAGTTTAGTTTACTGGCTTTGTTATTGCTAAAGATTATTTGCCTGACATGAAAAAACATGGTCTGTGTGCAAGGTTTCAGTGAATTGTATCAAATTATGGATTAGAGTCTGCTGTGGGCTAATTACATTTTTGTCTATAACGATGCCATAAAAAATAAATGTACAGATGAAAATGTAAATTTATTTGCATTTGTTTCTTCCTCATCCTGGTACTTTTTGCTTACTTTTACTGTTGTTCCTGAAACCTTCCTTCTTCTGGAAGTAATTCATTTTGTACATATCAAGAAGGACTGTGCCAGGTGTTTTTTCCTTTAGTTTTGACTTTTTTGGGAAAAGACAAGTCTGATACTCATGTTATGTGTGAGTGTGAGCACAAGAGATCACTGTGACCACATGCAGTAATTTGGAATGATGAATATCCTGCAAAAACTTACCATCTTTTATTTCTGGCTTAAACCCCTGATAGTATTGTTTAATTGCCTATTAGTTTATGGTGAGGATTGGAATAGATTTTTAAGCTAGGAAGACGTACTTCCTGACCTGTAGATGTAAAGTAATTACTTAAGTGCATTTTCACCTGTGCTTCTCATTGTCTCAGCCAGTTTAACATGTACTTTCTGTTCTTTGGGCTTCTGATTTTTTTTTTGTAGTGGAATAAATAATTTTGTGAATTAGCTTGTTAAATGTATCAACACAAGTAAGATGCTGAAGGACTTTGTAAAATAGCATTAAGGAAATTTAAGTAAGATCAGAAGTGGAGTTTCTGTCAGTGGTTGCCTTGGGAGGCTTGCCTCCTTAAATTCCCAAACAGCTGATGTTTGGCACAAGTTCACACAAACATAATTGTGTGTAACAATGGCAGCTGTAGCTGTGCTGCAGCCCCGTGTAGGGAGGATGACATCCCTGCCTCTGGGCTCAGAGTAACGTGCCTTTGTGTGTTTAGCAGCTTGTGCTCTAACAAACAGTGAAAGGCTCGCTCTTGCTGTTCGGGTCTTGTAGTGCTCTTTTGTTGTGGTGTTTCTGGATAGGCTGGTGGATGGTCTGAAATTGGAGATAGCAGATTTTTCTCCCTAAACTTCTCCTTTCTATGAGTTTAGATCTCTGATTATATGCTCATAATGACAGCAACTTGCTGTTGTGCAGCCTGCCATTTGGAGGCAATTGCAGGAGAAAAAAAGGAAGGATGATGGGTTAAACTTCTTTGCATGGCAGGTATCCTCAGGAGCAGTTTAGTTACCAAGCCTTGCAAAATTTGCATGAGGGAAGGAGAGGCAGGCAGTGAAAAGAAACTCCACATCTCCATGGCAGATGGAAGGAGGGATTCAGCATGAATCACCCAAAGCTTGGTAGAAATTTGAATGGCACATCCACATCTGTGGCTCACACCTGCTGCCTACCTTGCTGTGGAAGGGGTTGCAGCAGCTGCTTTCCAAGGCTGTAGGAAGACTTCCTCTGAGGTTCTGTGCTTGGGGAGATGGTCTGTCTGGGGACAAGCCTACTTGTACTATGACCAGAGAATCCCATGTTCAGTGCTATGAACAGCCTAGCAGTCAGCTTCAAGAGGATCAGGTATTTTCCAGGTGACTTGTTTTGTATTTGTCCTATGGTTCTAGTCAGCTACATTTTTGAAAGCACTCTAGTCCAGGTTTGTGATGGGAAGTACTGAGCAGCTGGAGAGACAAGAAAAGGAAGGACATGCTTATGCATATTTCCCTTTCCTCTAGAGTTTAGGATTGTCTCTTCTGGTATATTTTTACCCTTTAATATTTTCAAAGAAGGAAGTTGTCCAGTATGTTGTAGACAGAAAGACAGAATAATTGTCTTCTAATTACCTAGCTTATCACTGGTTTTAGACTTAAAAATGTTAGTGATGCAGCATTTATATTTCAAAATCAAAAGGTATCTTCTCTCTACTGTGTTTTAGAGGTGATAACTTAAATATGAGAGATTATTTAAAAGGATATTTGGACTAAATACAGTTATGCCCACAGTGTTGGAACACTAGTGCTGATGAGTAAAGGAAAATTTTATTGAAAGTTGATATCATTGCCAAAGTATGCAGAAGCCCTTGTCTGCAGACTTTAACACTGTGGAGTCATAGGATTATGTTTCTTCTCCTGTCTGTACAAGTGCACTGGGTCAGATCCCAGATCAGTAGTAAAAATAACATACATAAGACCAGTTGTGTCATGGAAAGCTTGTGTGCTTGGAGAGGTAGCTGGTGTGCTTTAAAGCACTTAAAGAATATTAAATTTTCATGCTTGAGAAGATTTTTACATGGTCTTTGAGGATGCTCAGTGTGAGTCTTTGAAAGGAAAGTGCTCGTCTTCCTTCTGTTGATATGTAAAGTTGAATGTAAGGAGTTGTACAAGTGCCTGTATGTCCTTGCCCCCTACAACTCCAGTGGTATTCCTAAGCAGGATGATTTGGTGTTAAATACACAGATACTGCATGGAGTGACAGCTGGAGTCAAGGCGAGTTCTTAGAAAGGCTGTGGAGTTAAAAGTAACTTTTGAATGTTGCATCTGCTTGCCAATATCCGAATACTTCAACTTCTTGCCAAAAACTTAGCTATTTAATTGCAGGATTAGTGCATATTTTTAGTAGTGGAATAACTTGTTTTAAAGTTGAAAAATAAGTCTCCCTGATTTACTGCATTTTTTGTTAACTGTGGTGATGCTTAAAGCTGAGTATTGATCTGTGATGTTTCCAGCTAGGATGTCACCTGAATATATGAAAGTTCTGGACTGGTTAATCATTCTCTCACTGATGCTGACAAAAGATTTAACTGCTTCTCACATCAGCTAAATTAGTGCATTGTGCAGTAACCTACTGTACACTTCAATTTGCTGGTGGTATTAAAGCTTTGAAAGGCTCCTTAAATCTCTTCAGTAGAGAAAAAAAGATCTTTTACTTTGGAGTGTAAAAAGAGGTGCAATAATAAGGCATCCTAATCATTCTTGGGTCTAAATTACATAATTATTGGGAATTTATTTGTGTAATGGCTGCATTGTTACTGGAATTTGAAATTGCTGGGATTTTTAACAATCAAGCTAAGCCCACGTACTGCTCTTCACCTGTGAAGCCCATTCTTCACTGTGTTTGATATGAGCTCTGTGTAGTTACAAACTATTACTGCTGCTCACATTTGGCAAGCAGCACTCGGCCTGCTCACAACTACTGCAGGAAATGAGAAATGGCTGTTAATAAACTTGCGTGCTCTGTTTGCAGTGAGGATAGAGATCTCACAGTAATTGGACAATCACGCTGCAGTGCAGGACTTTTACGTGACAAAGGCTGAGGGAGAACTTTCCCTATGGGAGTTTGCCACTAATGGGCATTAGGTTTCATCTGCTCTCCATGAGCTACCACAGGCTTTTGAAGAATTGGAGAGGGTGTAAAATTAAAGTAATATTTCTTCTGAAGGGTTGTAGGAGACATTAACAGAATACAAATGAGACTTCTCTTTCTAAAAAAGTATCTGCTGAGCTCTATCACCAAGATCCAACGATTGGATATGTGAGAAACAGAGCAAATTTGTTATTTTAAAGCCTCCCAAGTAGGCAGACTTGTGTGCAGTTTACATAAACACTGGCAATGGCTGATGCCTTCTGAATGTTCTGCTTCTCTTTCTGTCCAGGAGATTACGGGGGTGAGGAGGAGTCACTGCCTAGAATCATTGAAACTTTCCTAGGCTTTCTGGTATAATACAAGTTCTGCATTTAAACTGAAATAAAACAACAAAATGTGTTAGGTCATGGGTTCAATTTGTAGGCCAGAGACCACTAGCATTGTGAAGTGTTTTTCTGTGGTCCTCAAAAGAGCTTTCTCCTTGTGGCTGTATTATTGTAGGTTATTTTTACTATGTAGGTCTCCAGCCTGAGTTCCCAGCTAATAACTGAAACTGTGCAGATGAAGCTTTGAGACTTATAATAGTTTCTACTTGGAGATGAAAGTGTGTCTACCAAAATGCACACCGAAGTTGGACTGTATCCTGCATTACACAGACTGGCCACAGTCAGCCCTGGTATATTTCTGCTTCCTGTGAAATCAGTGAGGGTTTTGTGCTGATTTTGATGGGGTCAGGATTTCACTCTGGATTTCCACCGTTCTCGAGCATACAGGAAGCCCTAGCTTCTCCCTGTGATGCTGTGCAGCAAATACTTCCTGAATCAAATGTTCATGGCTTTACCTTAAAGCCATCACACATTTTCAGAGGACTCTGTGAAATAAGGTGAATGTTTGTGCATTGGCCATATTGGTGCTGCAGAGCACTGACAGCACTGAGCAGGAACCTCTGCATGGAGGCATCCAGCACAGGCAGAGCACAGTGGCAGCTTTGGTTATTCTAATTATGGAAGAAACCAAAAGGCAAGTTGGTGTGCTGCTGAATCATTCCAGGAAGAAACACAATAGAGATTCAAAGGGTTTTTTCTAAGCATGAAGTGTTAAAATTCCAGTGTTCTTAAGCACGTGTCAGAGAATGATAAAGGCATCTTCATGTATATGCAAGTTCTGCTTATTATTGCTGTAACAAGAAATTGTTTGTCAAATATATGGTATGAAAACATTTTGACAGTCTTCATATTTTCTCTTTCAAATAGCATAGATTTTTATTTTTACTCTTAGCTGCATTTTTATATTGAAATAAAAGCAAACTACTACTGATTTACTGCATTGCAGATGGTTAATGTCAAAGCTTGCAAACAAAAAAGTCCATTGAAGCTTGAGATCTAGGCTTAGCAAGTTCTTGACATCTTGATATTTAAAAGGACATTGAAGTCACTTAAACAGGAATTTTATCATTGGGTAGAGCTATGATTTTTTTTTCTATGTTGCATGGTAAGAATGAAGATGCACAGGAAATGATAGGATTTGCCAAATGATAGGAATGCCAAAAGAGCTCCATATATGCATTTGTTCCCAATTCCACTACCATATCAGTGGGCAGACTAAAATCTGTGTGTGGGTGGAATTCACCAAGTGTCTTGCACAAATTGAAAGGCCGATCTCAAAAATGAGAGCTCCAAAAACATCCTTGTATGTGGCAAAAGAGTTCACAGAAAAATGTTAAAATGTGACTTTAAAGGCTCGGTGTCCAAAAGACTATTCTGTAGTTTAGGTAATAGAGAAAGCCAAACAGATTGTTATGTTGGACTGAGTTGCATTTTTCATCAGGCATCTCAGTCTTCATTTGAAAAACTAATACACAATATTCACAGTTTAAGTGAATATTTTTAGCTTGCTTACTGTGTTTATCTTTATTGCAAAAATCTGCTGTGACAATTTAATTGTTGTTTTTCTATTTGAAGTTGTGCATCAGCTTTCTAAGTAGTGCATTCAAGTATGAAGGCAGTTACGTCATTTAGAAGAATTGTGCTGATTGTCACTGAAGAGACAAGCTTTACCTGAAACCTATACCTTCATTGCAAACTTGCAGAAAACTGAATGAATGCAAGCCATGGGCAGGCAAAAGTGTCTTTTAAAAATATAGATTGCTTTTCCAGATGCTTATTTAATAATGAAGATCATGGTGAATCATTTGGTAGCAGTCACTGCTTGAAAAATACTTATTCTGTTTGGTAGGCTGTACCCCCTCCAGGGAATTTGCTTAAGCAAAGTTTTATAGCTCATTGAGATGTTAAATAATAGCACTTACAAAACCTGCACATAGAGTTTGCTATCTGCTTTCCTGGTAGTAATCTAACTCTTCAGACAAGACTCTAAAATTATTTCAGATTCACATTGCACACTTGTAATTATTTGAAATTTGGAAGCATTCATCTTTAGGGGATTGCCTGCTAGGGAGGTTGCCACAGGGAGCATTGGAAAAAACATGAGCATATAGGAGATAGAGGAGAATCCAGAAAAGTAGTTCCAGGAAAATAGGGGAATTCTTTTTACAGAGTCTTTTTGGCATCCCTGCTCTAAGATACTGCTTGAGAAAGAGGGACAATGTAACAACTTGAATGCTGTGTCAGTGAAAGCAGCTGTCATTCAATGACTCCTCAGTCTCCAGTGCAAAATATTCTAGTGTAGGAGAGACTTTTGGTCAGTAGCTCACTGGCTAAATGCCACATTTATTTGCAAAGACAGGTAATGGTAGTGCTAGTGTTGCAAACACTTCTGCAATTAAATGGGACAGGCTGCTCTGAGGATAAGGGAAAGAGTTTGAATTTCTAGTGTCAATTTCAGCCTCATCTTAAAAGGAAGGGCCAAAAATTGTTATTGAAACATTGCAGCACCTACAGTGCTTTTTTAAGAAGATGCTGAATACCCAGAGTATTGAAGCTCTAATGAATAACCCACTTGTTGGATTTCATCACTGCCATAAATGGCAACTGGGCTGATTTGAAGAGATTTAAGTGCAATTATATTGTTTGCTCTAGCAAAGTCTTGTTCTGCTTATAGAAATTACACCATTCCTTTCTGCATTCAGAAGTGTTTATGTTCAGTGGCAGCATGACTGTTTTTAAGGTGTCTGGGATATTTCTGTCTACAATGCAGTACAGTCTCTGGGTACACAGTGTCACATTTGCCTGTTTCCATCTACGTTTCTTGTTTTTTTTTTAGGTCTACTCCCCAGAAGGTAGGGCCCAAAGTAAGAACCAGGCTACTATCTGATTTTGAGTGCTCATTTATTGACTGCTTGCAGTGAGCATCTTTCTGCTGTCCATGTTTAGCCAGATGCTTCCCAGATTATGCTGTACATTGCATGATTTGCTGTACTGGGGGGAACTGATAAAAAAAAAAAAAGCTGTACTGATTTTCTCTTCAGCACATGGCTTAAAAATATGAGTGTACAAAATCAGAGTTGGGCAATTCGAATTATTGCAATTAGTTTCATAAAATACGGCTCTAGTAGCTGGCTTAACTTTAAGTTCATTCTTATGATCTTGGCATGTGCTCAGTACTTAAATTTTTATATCATTGTAAATCCTTGGGGATGAGAACTCCCAATCAGACCTTGTGAGCCTGGGGTCCTTCAGCCATCATACTGGAGTTGTGTAGTCCCTAACACAAGTGATGAGTAGCAGTTTTCATCTAGGCACCTGTGGAGTCGAGTCCTTACATACCATAGGCTGGCATAACATGACTGAATATAAAAGCTGTATACTAAAGGCTCACACAATTCCTCTCTTGAGGAACCAGCATTTGGACTTCAGTTAAAGGAAGGCACAGCTTTGTGGAAATTGGGATTATAAACAATTCACTGGATGCCATATGCTTACAGTTTTTAAATTTTCCCTGCATCATCTTTGTTCTGAATGAAAATTTGAAGGCAGGTTGTTGCATTTTGCATTTAGCTTTTAGAGCAGAAACTGCATGTCTGAAATAATTTTGAAACCTCTGCCTGCAGTCATACATCTTTCTCCTGCAGGGAGGTTTTCAAAGATTGTATTTTGGAAAAGGTCTTTGTTGGTTTGGTGTATGTATATTATTGGTGACCAATCTGTTGTTGATGTACTGGGAAAAGACAAGTTTGATTATGAAGGATTGTATGTGTAATGGTTTGTTGAATTGTATCAAACTAGAGCTTCCATGCTTAACAAAAGCATAAAAGTTGTGTGCAGAGCTGTGATTCAAAACTACCCTTTAGAGGAGCAGAATTAGGGGTGCTTTTATAAAGAAAATAGCTATCGAATTGTCTGCACTGTGTAACATGATTATGAAATTGAGGTTAAATATATCTCCCCATTATTGTTCTTTGGGCTAGTTAAAATTTTGCTCTGTTCCAAGACTACTGCTATTTTTATAAACTAGATTTTACTTATTTCTCCAAAATTTCTCCCATTTACAGTTTGAACTTGTTTAGCCTTAGTATACTTGCTTTTGGAACTAATCAATGATATTGTCTCGAGGTGTCTTTAAGATCTAGCTGCACACTCAGATGATGCTGTATAATCTCAAAATTCTAGTGGTCATAGTGTAGTTATAACTTAAATGACTGCTTACATTTGTTTAGAATTCAGAACCTTGGGTAGACTGCTGAAATGCATCAGTACAAAATCAAACTGAATAATGGGCCCTGTCTATGTATGCTGAATTATATCTAGTGAGGCTCTGATAATTTTTCCTTCTTGCTATTTATTCTAATAAATTGGTTCTATGCATGTTTATTTTTAAGACTTATTAAAAAATATTTCCACAAAATATCCAATAGCTACAGCCCCTATGAAATAAATTTTTAAAACTTTTCTAATAGCAAGTGTTTTAGATTTGTTTTATATAAATATATATGCTTTTAAAATAATGTTGTGGAAAGAGTGAAGAATGAGGGACAAGATGGCACGTCATGGCATCTTCAGCAAACTATCTTATTTTCCCTTCCCGTCTGAACCCACTTTGCCTCAGTTTTGTCCACCACAATCTCCTTTGGCTCTGATCTATCACATTAGCAGGACCATTCACTTTTCATGCTTTTGGTAAGTCAAGTCCTTTGGCTTTTGGTTCAGTGGCAAAACTACTGGTTTTTTTATGTTCCACTGTCCACAAGAAGCTTGGTGTATATGTGTCCCATCAGAGATTGTAGCAGGTTTGGTGATTGCCATGGAAAACAGCTGGGAGAACTTGAAAAGATCAGCCTGGCTGAAGATGTGCAAGATGGCTGTTTAGCATACAGCTCTCTTCAGAAACTATGCAAATTTCTTCTTCTCCCCATCCCAGCACAAACAAACTGAGTGCTTGGTCCTGGGAAGAAAAGGTTTTCAGAGCTAAAAATACAGATTGTGTCCAGCTCCACTACAGAAGGCTGAACACAGAACATTTTAGTGAAGAGCGAGAGCTAAAATACAGTACATATCCAGGCAGGGGGAATGCAGAAGGATAACTGGGTGCACTTCATGCAGTTAAATTGCACAGTAATGTAACAATAATATAAAAGGTGGAATGATTTCAGGAAAGGGTTATGAAAAATACAGATTTAAGGATGACCAGGTACATGTTCCTGGCAGGATGTTTTTCTGTTGTAAAGCAGCTTTTCAGTGAGAAATTCATTGCTCTTCTTTCTACCCTGCTGAACAAGTGGACTTGCCTTCCCTGTTAACTCCTAGAATTTCTGCAGTTCATTATCACTCTGCTGTTATCAGGATGCCATTAATTATTTGTTTATTTCTCCTGCTCTTTCAGTTAGAAAGCAGCACACTGCAAGCTGTACTGTTCAAATAAAACTGTGTTGTACTAAAAATGACCAATTAGGTTTTTTGGAATAGAACGCTCAAGAGCTTGGTATAAGCCAAAAAGTTTTTCTGTGTATGCTAAATGCAAGCCCACTCCAGAGCAAATCCAGCACTGGGAATAAGACACTTGCACTTTCCAATTGTGCCATTATGCACACAGTTAATCTGGGCTTATATGGATAGTCCCATAAAGCTGGCACGTAGTTAGTGCATTAGGTAAATGTCTCAAATCAGCAGATACCTTCCTGGAGAGTCAAGGATTTGTCAGTACATTGTTCATGATACTGGTTCTCCCGAGTTGTCTTAGGAATGGAGGAAACAGAAAAGGGGAAGAAATGTTGACAGCTACTGTCAATGTATATTGTTAGGGCTGAAGATTTCAGATGTGGTTCTTGTAATTTAATGTGATCTTACTTGTACTTACTGTCAGAAGTCTTCCTTACCGATGTGAGTGGAACACACTTGCAAGGTCTGCTTCTTGGTATATGCTATATTTGAAGGAGACACAAGGGGGGATTTTTGATGTCTCTTTATCATGGAGAGAATTCACAGCAGTTCCTTGCATTTTAGTGCAGTACAGAGGAGAAAAGAGGAAAGAGATTCCACAGCAGTTTTGCACAAAGGATATACTTGGCTATGACAGAAAATGTGCTGATGACCAGGATGCTTACATTTTTTCCAGTAACAGCACATACACAACTTATGCTTTATGTGGGTTATAATACTCTGAATGTTAATACTTTATTGAACAAATAGTCCAACAAGAGATTTGTGAGCACATGCACCTAAATCTTTTCATATGATGATCATCTTAAATTTCCTGTGTCATTACAGAAAGGAAGTTGTGTTACACTTTTGCTCTTTGTTTTATCAATTCTACTAACTTTATATTTGGTGTTATTGTTCTGAAACACATTGTTTGTACAATACTCAACAGAGTAGTATTTTTTAATAATTTGGCGGCTCTTTTTTTCTTACAGAAGTTTTGATGTTGGGCTGCATCGCTTTCTGGTCAGGTAAGCTAATACTTATTTTAAATTGCACTTCCATATGGCTGTGGTTTAACCTCAGCTGGCAGCCAGGCCCTTGCATGCTCACTTCCCACAGTGGGATGGGGAGAAGAGTGGAAGGGTAAAACTGAGAAGAGTTGTGGGATGACATAACAGTTTAATAGGGAAGGTAAGAGCCACACACATGCAAAGCAAAACAAGCAATTGGTTCACTCCATCATGTGTGATGGTGACTTGGGAAGACAAAGGTCATGACTCAGAACATCCCTCCACTGCTTCCTTCTTCCCCCAGCTTGATACGCTGAGTGTGACACCACATGGCATGGGATATCCCTTGGGGGCAGCTGTCCTGACTTTGTCCCCTCCTTCTCCTCCCCTTGTGCACCCCCAGTCTGCTTCTTAGTGGTGGTGTGAAGAGCAGAACAGGCCTTGACTGTAAGTGCTGCTCTGCAGTAACAAAAGCATCCCTGTGTTTTCAGCAGCACTGTTTTCAGCACACATCCAAAACACAGCCCTTTACTAGCTGCTGTGAAGCAAACAGATCCTATCCCAGCAAAAACCAGCAAACATGTTAAAAAGCATTTCTGTTGTTATAAGCAGAAATCACTATGTCAATTCAGTACTACTTTATACTTTCTATGGCAAGATTTTCTTTTGTCTTCTGTTTATTAGTTTGAAAAACTTTTAACTGTTTGTCTTGGATATCTACCCAATGTCACTCTCTAATGAACTTCTTCAGGAAAACATGACTCAGGAAATTTCAGTGGCTGTGAAAATCTTAATTTTTCTTGTACTGCAGAAAAGTTTTAAAAAACTTTTCTACTGGTAGCTCTAGTGCCTTCATACCTTGTAAAAAGAGCTTGAATTTCATAGAAAATTTGGAATCTGGAGGGGAGTCTTCTATTCTCAACAGAAAAGTCAGTTTATTCAATGCATGCAATGGACTATGTTCTGAAGATGAATAAGGAAAGTGGAATCATTCCTTGAGTGCTTTGGTTGATGATATTTAGAGGGATTAAACAATTAAAGCAAAGCTTTTCAGCAAGAAAAGGTAGGTTAATACATTTGAGTTCTACACTGAAGGACTGTTTTTGCTGTTTAGAGTTTTTTGTGGGGGCAGAGTCACGGATGCTCACCAAGAACATGTTTGCCGTAATTTTTAATGAAATACCTATTACCATCTACTGATCCTTTACAAAGAAGTGTAGTGTGTGCCATGAAAGGTGAATTTTTCTGTACTCTTTGGGCACTTAGAGAATTAATTCTATCAGTTATTTCATCCACTGAAATGGTGCAATATATGTATCAGTGAAGAACTCTACCTTGGAAGAATGAACCCAGTATGTATGAGACAGAGTGCGGTTTGGATCCCACCATAAGGATCAGGTGGTGTCAGCCTTTTCTTGAGTTGGTTTTGCTGCTGAACTCTTTATTTTAGGATACTTTGTTGTATTTTCTGGATAAAGACAAGAAATTGTATTGTTTTAAATATAATGACGCCACCCTGCCATGGAACAGGGAACCCAGTATGACACTTGCAAACATAAAATGCAGGGCCAGCAAAACTAAAAATAGTCTCTGCTGAAAGGACAATCTGCCTAATTAAATGCTGACTGAAGGAACTGGGACTGTATGTACTAGCCTGGCATACAGAGTCAGTGGCTTCCCCAAGCGAAGCATGACACCAAGTATTACAGAGAGTTACAACTACACAGAGTTTTTTCTGTGTTCATAGTAAAAAATTAATAGAAAATAATTTCTGTCTACCTATGACTTGAACTGTGCTTCTGATACCATTTTTAAGATAGCTTGGAAAAGTTTAACAATCCCATATATTCAAATGTACTATAGATAGGTACATGTTATACTGTCATGGTTAATAATGTGCTGTTTGCTGGCTTGGACTGAACTGGATTCTAGGACTAGATTTTTAATTACTGCTTGCAAGCTCAAATCAGGTGGTGTCATGGAACTCATATTTGTGAAAATAAAGTGCAATTGAGTATGTGGGGGTCTGGGTTTTGAACATTTCTTAGCTGTACCACTGTATTTGAAACAGAGATCCTGGAAACTCAGGAGAAGGATTAGTACTTTTGTGATGAAAACTAGGGTTTGGTTGTAGTAATGAAAAATATACTACTGTACTTGCAAGGTCATCTGCCCACTGTTTTCACACAATATATGAAAGAACCTATTTGTTACTACTTTTGGGATTACCAAAATTATTAATCAGGTCTTTAAATCACATGAGTACTATACAAATGAAGTAATATTTTTCCAGTGTGGCTGCAGGAGAAACAACCCTTTTTCTCCTAAATCAGAGCATTCTCAAAGGGGAGCAATAGGTGTATTTTCAGAGTTAAAAATATATAGAAATAGCCTTTAGTATAGCAGTTTGGTGGGGAAAGAGAGGCTGCCTGTTGCTCTTTGCTCACTGAAACTATTTTATCTAGGCATTGGATGAAATAAAATTGTGAACTTGTGGGAATATTTACTGTCCTGATGCCAAACAGTGCTTCCTTCAGGACAGCACTGATGAGGACAGTGGGGAAGAATGACAGTTCCTGCAGGCATGGTTCTTTTGAAAAATCTCTATGCTTTCAGCTCTGCTGTGCCTTTGAAAAAGTGTGAATCATACTCATTTCAGTGCAGATCTGGCTTTGAAGAGAGCTGCAGGACCCCATACCCCCAGTGTCTCCGAAAGGCATCCATCTGTTAGCAGCGCTCTCAGCTCATCCCATGGTTTGCAATTACTCTAGCTTGTTTAGAGTTGCAGGTTATTTAGGTTAGCTTAGTCCTGAGTGCAAAGGTACTCTGAATACAGACTTGAAAATCACCTGGTTTTTTAGTTTTCGCAGGCAAAGCGTGGCATATTTTACCTCTTGGGTCAAAATCTACTGTGTGGTGACCTCTACTGATTTTTAGTTAGGAAGAGGGCTCCTGTGTGTAAGGGCATAATGGTCCTATGGTGAAAAAGGGGGGATTATGGTTCTAACTAAGGTATGATTATGAAAGAAGAAATGGAAAAATCTGTTCATCATCTGGCTCACCTTCTGTATTAGTTTGCTGTGGAAGGGATCCCTCATCTTCAAGCTGTCCCAAGCCGAAGAAATCTATGCTCCTGGTTAAAAAAAAAAAAAAAAAAAAAAAAAAATTTTTTCTATTTTTATTAAAA